>WTSP01011475.1:0-128695 GCA_025331215.1 Actenoides lindsayi
CGGAGCCCGACGGCCCGCGCGCGCGGAGTCGAGGGGCTGGGGGGCCGCGGGGGGGGGGGGGGGGGGGCGGGGGGGCGGGGGGGGGGGGAGCAGGCTTCAGCTGGTTACACGGCGTTGCCCACGTTCCGTGCCTGCTCCTTTTCGCTTCCCAACGAGCCATGGCAGCAGAGCGCTGGTCACTGGCGCACAGGTCCCGTCCTTTCCCCGCGATCCCTCCTCTTTTATCGCCTCGTGGCTCCGACGCCCCTCAGAAAACACAGACGAGGAGCGTTAAGCGGGGACAGAGAGCCCGAGCCCGAGTCTCGACGTTCCTATCCGCACACCCGAGCACTCGCACCGGGGCTCCGACAGGGCCACTCCCCGCGGGGCTCCCCCAGGCCCAGCCCACGGCCGCTCGCCCCCGTGCGGCTCACCCAGGGCGAGGCCGCCGGCGGAGGACCGGGAACGGCCCCCAGCGGCCGCCACCGCCGCCTTCTCGGGACGGGTACCGAGCACGCGCCCTACCGCACGGCCCGCCAGACTGACCGACGGCAGGATGAGCCAATGAGGCGGGGGGGCCGTCTCCGCCGCCGGCCAATCGTTGGGCAGCACGGCGGGGAGCGGAAGGCCGCCGGACCGGCGCGCGACAGCGGGCTATGTGGCGTGCGGTGGCGGGGGGCCGGCGGCTCCTGCGGCCTGTCTCCGCCGTGACGGGGGTCGCCCTGTGCCCCGAGCCGCCCCTCCGGGCGGCCGCGGCTCCTCGCGGGGGCTGTGCGGCGGCGCGGGGCGCTGGTGGCGGCGGCGGATCTGGGGCCCTGGGGGCGGCGGAGCGACGCCAGGCGGCAGGTAGGGCCCAGCGAAGTGCGGCCTCGCCGGCGGGGCCGAACCCCTGGGGCTCTTTTGACTTCCCGCTTGGTCCTTCGGTCCGTTTCGGTCACGATCGTCGAGCTTAATCGGTCTCGAGATGTCCGAGAGCTGCCGCGGCCGCACGGCGGGTGAGGGAGCGCGCGAGTCGAGCAGGCCTTCCCTTGCCAGCCAGGAGCTGGCACCTCCGCGGCGGGAAGCGCTGCTTAGCGCGGTGCCGCTGGCCTGGCGCGGCCACGCGTGCTCGTGAGGCGGCACGGCAGGGAGGCCACCGACCCAAAGGCCCTCAGGACTGGGCGATGGTTCCGTAAGCGAAACCTCACGCCTGGTGAAGGAAGTCTTTGTTGGGGGTGCGTGGGGTCTCACCCTGCAACTGCACCTGGAGGTGCCCGGTGCGATGGAATCGCCCTTACCTCGGCTGACGCCCCAGGCCTCAGGGCCTCGGCGTTTGTGCCGAACCAGCATCGCCTCCTAAGCCCTGCTGTAAAGTGAGGACTCGGTGGCTTGTGTAGACTGTCAGTGTGTACGTACACATGGGAACTTCTGTGAAGATAGCGGTGCCTAGTTGGAGGTGTATTTCTTTGATGTATGCTCGCGAAGAAATTTCCCTGTATAGGTAACCGGTTTAGTAGTACGGTGGCTGGTTACGGGTGTGAGCGTTGTGCGTACCAAGCTGTTTTGTTGTTGCAGCTGTTCTGCAGATCTTCTCTAGCCTAGATCTGACTGTGACGTTCAGTATGGCAGAGTGTGCCTGGGGTTGTTTACCCCATTCGTTCTCTAAGTAGGCACTAGAGACTTCACATGTAGCTACCAGGCAAATATTTAACTTTTATAACTATTGTGTCTGGAGGAGCTGTGGCCGCTGTTAATTTTCTGCGTGTGTGACCACAGCAGAAGTTGAAAGAGTGCATGAGTCCCTGAGTTCAAAGGCTTTCATTTACAGAGATTTGATCCAATTTCATATCCTTATTCATGCATATAATTATATGTAGCTATTGTTCTTTTGTTTGGCTTTTTCTTTGTATTGGTAAATATGAAGCTTGGTTTTGTGCTGGTGCTCGGTCTGCACTAATGTTCACATAGTGGCAGGCATGCATTGCTGACAGATTCAAATTATGCCTTAAGTATGCATACAAGTTCCTTCTACCTAATTAGCACAAATTAGCAATAAATTGATTTCGTGGTGTGAACAGAAGGTAGTTGCACTAATGTACTAGTTTCTAAGCTGACTTGCTTAAACTGTTGAAGGACTAAAACCTTGTCTACAATATCATAATTCTGGGGCAGAACAGGCTGGGGGGGGGAAATAGTGGCTTTAGTCAGTTTGAAGATAAAAAGTGCCTTCCCACTGCATTACATCAGCTCCATTTTCAATATATTGATTTCAGCTACTTAATATTTTAAAGTAATTTCATGACCATGTGTTCTCACAGGCCCATTGAAAAGCATTGTTCTGAAATAGTTAAAGTTTCACCAACAACGATACTGTCTGTTGGAGGACTTGGCTTTCATTCATCTTAATTGACAAGTGTCTGATGATAGCATAGACTCCTAAGTACCAACAACAGTAAATAATTAAGTTACCTAAAAGAAACGTCAATGTTTACTAGCTACTATACCTAGTGATAGTGTGTTATTTACTAGAAGAGTACATAGTTCTCAACTTTGATATTAAAAATGATTTTTAAAAATATGCAGTTCACGTTGCATTGTCAGTATCAAACCAGACTCCATAGTGAGTGGCTGTCTTGGGCTATAGTTCATTTCATTGCCATTTTATGTCTTTTTACGTGGTTGATTCTTGCAATTAAAAAGATAAATTGCCACTGTATTATTTTTTATGTCTGTTCCAGATACTGTTCTTCCAAAGTTCAACATTGACTTTGTTGTAGCTCTGCTGAGGCAAGAAAATGCTAAAGACATCTGTGTCATCCAGCTACCTCCAGAAATGAAATATTGTGATTATTTTATAATTGTGAGTGGATCTTCCACACGGCATCTCCATGCAATGGCACATTACATGCTAAAAATGGTAAGATAGTTCCTGCTGCACTCTCTGGGTTTTGGGGAATGGTTTTAAATGTTACAAAAGGAATTTACTCAGGATGGCATGTATAGGGGTGTACCAGGCAAGCTGAAACTAAATTTTCCTTGTATCATTTAGTCCTGATTACATCTAGCAACTAACTGTGCTTTTTTTTTTTAGTGGCACTACTCAAAATGTAGAGAATATAGACCTCTGTATTTATAACGGTGATGACATAGGCACAGTTTGGTGGCTACAAGAGTCACGTTAAATGGTAATGGTGATGACATACGTCCACTTTTGTCTTCCATCCAGCAAGCTTCAGAGCTATTCTCACTCGTTCAAAATAGCTTAATCTCACTGTTCTCAAGTCCTAATCCCTAAACTTTCCAAGTTCTCTGGTATATTGTAAGGCTAGTAAAAAGGTGTCATGTTATGAGGCACAGGATCCCCTCATGGGCTTACTAAAGCAAACTCCTAGTTCATAGTCACCATACTGTGCATGTACAGGAGGAGAGGAGGATCAGCTACCATCCTTGCACAGAAATCTTGCGCTGTTTGGCTTTGGTGAAATGAGAGCTTTTCAGTACAAAAGTACAGCTCAGAATAAAAATACAGGTAGATCTTAGGGGTAAGGACCAGTCTTGGAGAGGGAGAAACTTTATGTCCAGAAAAGAGACAGCTGACTGTTACAGAGCACAGTGTGAGAAATATGACTAGCCCCCATCTCAATCAACTCTCTGTACTCAGTGTGTAGTTTGCCTTCTCTTCACATGCTTGCTTTCTTTCTGTTCTTGACCCCATTTTTCCTTGGCTCTTGGTTGTTCTTTCTTCCTTCCAGTCCCATTGGTTTCAGCTGTGAGACTTGAAGGTGGAAGGGAGAGAGGGGGAGGTGGTACTGCTTTTCAGTGCCTTTCTGAGCAGGTGAGGAGAGCTGCTTGTGTTAACCACAGGACCTGATGCATCTTTGCAAGTTAAAATTTTGCCTCAAGCTAGAAGTTTTATTAGTGTTATTTGAATGCACTAAATTTAAGTGCTTAATATGTACTCTACTAGTTGCATAATTTGTTAGTCTTAAATCAGCAGCTGTTCAGCTCCCTCGGCGCAGGAGAGATGTGTGAATGCGGCCCGTCCTGCCAACCCAGTCCTGCGCTCAGCGGGCTGCTCCCTCTGGCGGCTGTAGGAGCGGCAGAGCCGCTGGGGAGGCCTCCTGTCCTCCTAGGCAGAGAGAGGAACCGTGAAACCTGGGCAGCTCCGCAGGAGCTTGCCTAGCGTTGAGAGTTTTCTAGGCAAACAGTAAGCTGAAGATTAAGATGCAAAGCATCAGGAGTGCTGCTAGGCAGCTGGCTAGCTTTACCATTACCGTACCTAAAACGTTATGGTAATGCAGGATTTAATCACACTAAGATGCAGAGGTGCTTATGTGTAGCATGAAGTCTTCCTGGTTTTCTTCCAGTAGCTTGTAAATGGCAAAGTCTCAGGTACTGCTTACCCCTGCTAACCCAGAGGGGAAGCTGACTAGTTTCATGTTAGAGGAAGAATCTAACACTTGGCTTTATTATAATCTTTTCACCATTACACGGCCTTTAAAGACAAGGCTGAAGGAAACTTGTGCAGAACAGCCTTCCCAACCTCTGTTTCATAGCTGATGGCAGTGCATGTTGGGCTCTTCAGTATTTTAAGCAACTTTTCAGAGAGTCTCTGACAATTACCTGCTTTTGAAGATATCTCACAAGCTATCTTAAAGGAAGGTAGAACTAGTTACGAATTACATTTTGGAAGTTCTACATTCTGGCTTGCAGACTGGGGTCATTCTCCAGCAGCTAGTATTGCATGGGAATGACTGGGAACACTTGCGTTCTGTGATAATTGCTTTCACAGTGAAGTGGGACTCATTAGCTAGCCAGCCATACTGTTACAAGTTGTTATTTTGTGTTTTTGTCTTCCATGTGAGAAGGGACTGTTAGAGCCATGGAGTTTCACTGTCCAGTTCTCTGTGGCCTTGTGCTGAAACAAAGGAGTTTGGTTTTTAATTTCAGCTTGAAAAAGGTTTCCATATTTCTTTGCTTCTACTTTATTTCTAGTTGAAGCAGTTAAAGTTGAATAAAGGAACTCTGTGAAGGTGTAGTTGGCTTCTCTCCATATTTTTGGGTTTTTTTTTTTAATTGATGGTCCTTGTAAAGAAACAAGAAGGTTATGGCCAGATCTGGATGTGCCAGTAGTTATCAGATTTCTTCAGGTCTGGTGGGTGCTTAGGTTCTTTATGTACTAGATGGGGAGAGCTCAGCCTTGCAAGCTGGCACCTGTGAAAGCCACCGTGTTGCATAGGGAACTAACTGCCTTGCCCTAGCTGAGCGTTTGCAGTTGTGCCTTCAGCTGCCCCCTTCCCTCTCTCACAGTGGTTCACCTGTGTGCCGGTCATGCTTCCCCTCATCTTGTAATGAGTGTTGCAATTCATGGCTAACTGTATGAGAACTCTGAGCATTAGGATTCCAGATTTGATACTAAATCCCATGGAGATATCTGTACTTATTTTCCAGTGCTGCAAGTGTATATTATTCTTTTTGTTTGGTTTTTTGCAGACCTCAGAACCAACATGATGTAACCCACTTAAGACATAAACTCTAGACAACTCGGCAAAGTCCAGATTATCTGTTAAGTTTGAATGCTTTTAAATAAATGCAAAGTATTTGATTTTCTGCCATTGCTTCTTTCAGTACAAGTATCACAATGAAGGTGGTGATCCTCATGTTCAGATTGAAGGAAAAGAGACAGATGACTGGCTGTGCATTGATTTTGGTAAATACTTGTGAATGTGACAAATAGGAAGTTGTGTGAGCTCTTAGAAGGAAGCATCTCTCCATGCACTGTGGTTTCTGGGGAGAGTTCACAGTTTGCTGTTTTGGAACTCCAGTTGTTGCATGAACTCATTGAGATGCTAAATAAATTGTCACTAAAGATCATTGGCACTGAGAAGAAAGCAGTCACTACTCTTTGGTGGCTAAATCAAATCTTAATAAATTGAAGATAACAGTAGTAGAAAGAGAAACAACTTCAGTCAATTTTCTCAGGCTTATATAATCCCTGTTTGGGTGAGTGGAGGCTCTTTGTATGCTGCCCTGGTAGTGGACTGCTGACTGAACAGCCTTTTCCACTGTCTGCATCATACCATGACATATGGTTAAACCTCAGTCTTAAATCGAGTTTAATTCTTCATTCTACAACTGTGAAACTCTCTACACACATTTAAAAGGCTGCATTCAGAAAGCATTTCTCCTTCACAGCTAAGCTCTGGAATCTCATCCTCTAACTTTGTCTTTTGGCTGAAAAGAGCATGGATGGGCAGGCAGCACAGCTGCCAGTGATAGTAAGCCTTGGTTACTTTACAGCTAATGATTTTGATAGTTACATGTGAAAACTGATTGAAATTTAAGGGCATAATGAGAAAAAAAAGTGCATTAGAAGTATATTGGAATTAACATTCTTGCCTCTTGCTTGCACAGACTTAATGAAAACCTGTAAGAAAAACCTTGTGTCAAAATTTGGTCCTGTTTCATGATAAAAACCATGTGAGAAGTGTGAGCACCATACCTGAGGAAAATTACTTGGCTATAGCTAAACATTGTTGGTAATATAGGAAAGCTGAAAGGCCATTTGTAACCCTAGGGGACTTTTTCAAGTAAAATTTCTTTTGACTTCCTTCTATCCCCTCAAAGTCATAACTACTTTGGTGGGGAGTCTTGCAGTAGTGTTAATTTAAACCAGAGTATCGTGTATCTCATTCTCATGTCTGTAGTCTTGTGAGGCTTTTGAAGGACTGACCAGTTCCTAATGCTTTTCAAGAACTGAAATCAGCAATTTCAGAAGAGACATCCATCAGCTGACCTGTTATATGTAGCCAGAATGGGTGTGGGAGACTTGAACTCTGTGCAGCTGCAAGTGTAGTAGTGCTTTACAGTTCATGGTCATTTATTGTGGCTTTCTCTTTTGTGCAGGTAGCATAGTGATGCACTTCATGCTGCCAGAGACACGAGAGGCTTATGAATTGGAGAAGCTATGGACTCTTGGTTCCTACGATGACCAGTTAGCACAGATGACTTCACAGACACTTCCAGAAGACTTCATATTTGGTGGACTGACATCTAACAGCAGTGATCATCTTGAAACAAGAAATTAATGCAGCTGCTGAATGGAAAGAGAAATTGGCGTGCTATCGCAGAGCCAAGATACACAGTCTTGCTTACTGACTTAACCAGCCACAGTGTTTTGTACTGATCAACTGTAGTATTTATTGGCTCTGCCTAGGTAGAGTTCTGAACAAGCTACAAAATTTACCAGACTCATTAAGGTTGGAAAAAACCCTTAAGATTGAGTCCAACCATAGAACACCAAAGAAGGAATCCTAATATAAAGGTTTTTTTTTTCCTGACAGAGTCACTGTCCAGTGGTTTCCAGTGAAGAGGGGCAAAGACAGCTGCTTAAACTACTTACTCTGAAACTCATGCTTAGCCTCTACAGTAACCATTTTACTAGTATCTTTGAAAGACGTGCCTGTGGTGGCAGTGCAAAGAAGGCTTGAGTGCTGCAAGGAAAAACTACATGAAAACAGTTTAGATGAGGCTTGTACTTAGCCATTTGCTTCTGGTCACAATGAAGTCAGTCATGCTCTGACTTGAAGGAGAAAAAAGATGTAGGTTACTGAGCACATAAAAGCCAAGAGCAGCAGTGACAAATGTGTCTTAACAGAAGAGGGTCAGGCTTTCAGCCAAGTCAAATCTGGTTTTAATAATTAAACACTTGAGCTTCAATTCCTTGTCTTCATGTTAAAACATACTGCTAATTCTAAGGGTGCAGTTGGCCTCCTCTCTTAGTTTTCCTCTCACCTCTAGTTTCTGGAAAAGGACACCGAGTCAACATGCTATGGCAGTATAAACCTTCAGCTCATTTGGAATGGGCAAAAGTAGTTCTAAATGAAGCCCTTGGTCACTGAGCATTACTTGCTGCTAAGGGACTGCTGAGCACTTTCAGAAGTCACTGTGCAGTGTATTCTTACTCTGACTGCTGCATGGTGTAATAAGGAGTTAGAAGAGCTTCAAGAGGGTAAGAAAACTTGTATATGTAAACCAAGTTGCTTTTCTCCACTACAGGAGAGGGCTTTTATAACTAGATTAGGATCTCTTCCTTCTGGAAAAGCTTGCTCTGCCATGCACGAGGAAGCAGGAACAGTAGATTCCAAGGGTGATCACCTTTTCCTCCTATAGTTCTACAAACTACTTAAAGCCTTGTTAACATCTTTTCCCTGCACAGCTGCTGCTATTTGTAATGCTTGAAGAAAGTAACCTTGGTTTTCATCCCTGTGGTTGTGGTGGTTAGGGTTGGTAAGGGAGAATGTGTGTTTGTGGGGGTGTATAAAAAATACCATCAAACAACAAAACTAAAAACCCAGAACAAAAAAACCCCTTCGTTTCAGACTGGTCATGTTTTCCTGCTGTGTCTAGTCTCTGCTCTTTCAGGAAAAACTGCCACCAAATTCACCTGCTCTTTGATATGAGGCAGCAGATAGTTTAACTATATGTAATAAATGTTCCTTGCTTAATTTGCAGAACTATGCAGATAAAACAGCTCTGCCTACAAAGTAAAGGTAGCGGTGGCAAGTCTGACTGCAAAGAAGTGTTTTCAGAATGTTTCACAGTACTTGTCAATAAGTAAACCACAGGAGGGAAAGGTAACCTTGGCTGTCTTATACTGATGGGCTCTAAATCAGGCATTTCCTCCTAGGAGGAATACGTTGGAGTTACTTTAGATCATTCCCTGAAAGGAATACCTTTTACTGCTGCTGCTTAAGTAATAGTAGATGAATAGAAGCAGGTTCAGCAAACATGCCATTATATAAGCCCACATTATTAATTAGAACCACATACAGTGTCCTGTCTGAAAGAGCACAGTAACAAAAGGAGTGCCCAGAAAACACTAAAAGATAAACGGCAGCTTCCATGTGAACAGACTAACATCGGGAAAGGGTTCTATAAGACAAAGCAAACAAACTCACTCCAAACAACAAATTAACCGAGCAGACAAAAACCAGTAAAAATAAATGAAAAAGTACAAGTGAATTTACTGCCAAAGCACATTGTGAAAATGAGTTATATGGAACATCCAGTGGTTGCTATCAAATCATGAGGACTGCCAGCTCAGGAGAAGAACTTCCTCATCCTCCATTTAACAGTAGCAGCCACAATCTGTGTCCAGCAGGTTACCCGCCTGACTTGGTGAGCCTTTGGCCTGAGCCTCTTAAAAACTGGGACCCAGAAATTAACAAATCCAGTCTGGATGATCAGTACTGTGCAGCATTAAATCCCTTTTGGAAAGAAAACAGTTGGGAATGGTTTCAGTTCTATGGATCAGGTGATTTCTATGTAAAAATACTGAGCAGCTTGTCCAGTGAGTCTGTAGATGCATCATTCAGTCCTGTACAGAGATCAGTGCAGGTTTGGCTCTCGGGGGGGATCCCTTGAAGACGGGATAAACAAAAGAAACAATTATCGAGGTGGAACTTCTGTCATCATTTCACCAAGTTCCTGCATTGTGAGTAACTTTGTTGTCAAGCAGTGTCTGCACCTATCACTTGAGCTAACATCTCTGTAACAGCCCAGCTTGAGTGCCTACTCCAGGTTTGTTCATTCGTTTAAAAATCCTATGTCCTAGTACCACGTGGAGACCGTGCTGTCCTGTACAGCATACATGCTTCATGTAACAGAAACTAATACAAGGAGCGCATGCCTTTGAAATTGCAGCTTATGAATAAAAGCTTTGGAAGGTTAGAAGCAAATAAAAGCATCATGATTAAGCAAATGCTTAAAACAGGGGCTTAGCTGTCACAAATACACCAGCAATACAGAGGAAGGCTTAACTTATGTTGCTCAAATGGCAGGGAGGCTGGTTCTGAGAAGATGGCTCAATACAGGCATGGAAAAATGAGCTTAGAGTTGCCTGTGAAATGCAACACCCTATGCAGTGTCTTTTACAGACATTTCTTCAATTCTCTCTTTCTGCTGGTTAGTCTCAGTAAATAAGCTGTGAAGACAAGTAGGAGGGTACAAGAGTTTGAAAAAGAAGTTCGGTTTTCCACTCCTCTTCAAAAGAGGCAGAATTACATTATTCATGATACTCCTTCATTCCCCAACCTCTTCCTCTCACTCTAAAGCATACAGTTCAACAACTATTCTCATTTTTATTCTATATAATGTTAAAAAACATCTAAATGGAGATTACTGGCAACTGGCGTGTTTGGGGGCTGGTTGTAGGAGTGCAATACAAGTTGCAGTCACATTTCCTTGCTAGGGTGACTGGTTCTGCCTACCCAAGCTTCTAGGGCTGTGTTCATTACATCATCATCACACTGAGAGCACCAAAGTAAAGATGGGGTAAAAAGCAGCCAAAACAAAAAAATAAACTGTAATTCAGATCTCTCTTCAAACTTGTTAAAGATTCTTTGATGTTTGCCCTGGATCAGGACTGTTGAGTACATATACCTTCCACAGACCTGAGTAAGACTGAGACAGTGACCTACACGTTGTACTATGGACAGTTACATGAGAAGATGAATAATAACAAGCCACAGAAGTTACTGCTTGTATTGGGATGTGCAAGCATTGTAACCTGGCTGCTAAATGCCCTAGCAGCTATGGAGTGCCTGTGGGTGACAGTTCATCCTTTTCCAGTTGTTTCGGACAGAAAACACTTGATCAAAGTACCACAAACTGAGAACAGTCTCTGTCCCTAGGCCTCATCAATTTAAAAAAACACCACACGACTTTATCTGATGATAGGAGTTAAACTCTTTATTCCATTCAGAGGCATCTGGCAAGTGGAGCTGCATTGGGGGGCACATTACAGATGAAAAATGATCCATACTTTGTGGATATTGAAATCATTTACAGTATTTACTTTCTAGCTATTCCCGAATACTCCAAATTACCAAGTCTCAATTGAAAAGAAAAACATGATTTACCATACTAACTCTAGAAATTTAAGAGATGACAGTATTTAAATCAGCAGATGTAAATGCAGCACCTATTTGTAAAGTAATTTTTATGGAAAATAATGAAGTCAAATCCTTCTCAAATGTTAAGAAAGGAATGTCTGACTGAAGCCTCAACAAAAATTAAAATGCTATGACTTCTCATACTTCAGTAATTTTAAATTCATTGTAAGAAAAAAAGTTATTCTAAAGGCTAGATGAAGGTCACTGTCAAAAAAGGAAAAGAAACTCATCTTTCTTTGCTAAAACTACAACATAAGTTTGTGGTTTTTAAACCAATTAGTAAAGAAGAGATGCAGGAAAAACACTTCAGACCATTTTCAAAATTATCTAATCTGTACAACAATGATCTTTGGGAAAATTATCTAGTCTATGTAGTAATGCCTCTATTTCAACATGAACCTAAGAGGTAGATAACAAAATGATGAAACAAATGTTTTTGCTCATTGTGCCCCTCAAATCAGTGCAGCATGGTGATTCTGATCATCTCATGCACAAAAAACATCACAAAAAAAGGTTCAGAGGTAATAGCATGGCTCTGTCGACCACACACATACAGGCGCGCACACACACACACAGCAGTCTTTATGCACCATGTGTTGCCACATTTTTTTTTTTCTTAAACTGAGGTAGACTGAAGTTTATTGTAGAAACTTGAATGTGTCACTATTACCACAATCATCATTCAAATTACATTCGGAAATTAAAAAATTTGGTAACTTTCCTGTTATCCCTGCCTTTTGACATTTGTATTTTTTCTTATCTAATGGTTGGTTGCAGAACGTGCATAAATCCTGCTGCATCTATTATAAGCCAGGCTAGAGAGGTTGTTGTTCGTTGGTTTTGTTTTTCCTTGTAATAGTTCTTAAAACCTTCAAAGTGGCTTAGTGTGGCCCATAACAGCGGCTGGATATGTAAACTTAGCCTTTCATTATCTTTCATTGTGATCAAACACTGTTTGACCTTCCCCCATCGTGGTAACTGAAAGCAGTATGATGTGATCTGCAGGCAGAAGAGACCCTCGTGGCCTCAAATACACTCGAGCAGATCAAGTGTTCTATCAAACTGAAGATGAAGCTTGCTCTTTGAACAAAATGGCAAAGTCCAAATGGGCTGCAAATGGTTAAATGTAGCATTATTAGGTAGTGATGGTCAAAGGCACAAAGGGTTCATGCATTCAATCAAGTAGCACAAAAAAAAAATTCAGCCTCTTGCAGCCTTCTAAATTTTTCCCCCAACCCCAGCCTCTTGCCATCACTTCCTTGTCCTGTTCTCAAAAAAGTACCATCACAAACTTTTTCATCCCATCTTAAAAGAAAACTAAACGGCATTGCTGCTATCAGAATGTTGGCATCATTCACTATCTTTTGAACATTCACTGAATTTTTTTTTTTTAAACAAATGACGGTGTTGAAGCTCTCAGAAAATCTGAGGCTATGTTTTTTTTGCCCACCTTACTCCCATCAGCCAGCAGCTAGAAGTGCTCTACTATATTTTTCCCCCGATAAGTCTGTAGTACTCCTGGCTGGTGGCTGATCAAATTTTAATTTTTTTTTTAAAAAAATAAAATGCTCAAGAACTATTAGCTTTATAAAGTATACAAAATACCAAAAAAAAACCAAAAAAAAAACCAAAAAAGGAACAATTTCTCATTGAGGTACTAAATGCCTGAGGTAGTTTAGTAAAATGCATATTTATCTTTTTATGCCCTGGCCAACACCATTCAACACTTCCCTTAGGTTATTCATGGCAGTGTTATGTAAAAATGCAACCAAATTCTTTTTAAAAAATGCCACTTGTTTCAACATTGGGACTAACACTTAAACTCTTGCCAATACCCTTGCTCTAACCCTAGCCCACCCGCAATCCCACCCTCCAAATGTGTTTCTTTTACAACTGGACCTGTAAGAGCAATGCCTTTTCTTTTTTTTTTGTTGTTGGTTTTTTTCCTTTTTTTTTCCCTTTTTTTTTTTTTTTTTTTTTTTTTTTTTTAACCAGTGAACTCAGAAGAGAAAGCTTCATTAAACCAAGTTCTAAAATTGTTGGGGAATAATAAGAACAATAAAAAAGACTAACGAGTTTATGTTAAATTGTGAGAATAGAACAAAAGGGAAGTGAAGGGATCCTTATTTTAAAGCTGGGTTTCAAAAGTTTGAGAGAGCCTAAACAATACATTCTCAGAGACAGCGTTCAACGGTTGCCTGGTCCTCGAACAGGTGATTGGCTTGGTGGATCTTCTGCATATAACTTCAACAGGTGCTCACCACCCGTCTCTCTGTCGCACAGTCTGTCTTTGGTCTGGCATCTGTCTCTGGTGGGCCATTTCCTAAACCTTTATTTTCGTCTTGGCTGAGGCTGTCCGCTTTGCAATGTTTTTTGCTGTTGCTGCTGCCTTCTTACCTGAGCCAGTATTTCCTGAATTTTTCTCTGAGCAAGCTGAAAGGACAAAGAATAAACAACCCATCATGATGCCACGCTGCAGTGACTGCTGTTTACAACCATCTGTAGATGCTACTGGGATTAAGAAAATCCGGAATAACTAAATTCCTCGTACTGACAAGATTACTCATGAGTTAAAATAAACTTGGATTAGTCATGATTTACAGATTAATAATTAACTTCTCTTGTTCCAGCTACCACAACTACTTGTGTGGTCTGTTTTCACATAGTAATAATAGAAACTGTAAACATGGGAAGATGACTACCAACGTTAAGATTATTGAAGCTACAGGCTACTTGTTTGATAAGAATCACTGTTTTAATAGTCAATTTTTTTTTCCTACACAAGTCAATCCAGAAGGTCAGACTTAAAGGCCTGACAAGCCGTTCCATCTCCTTTCTGAACTAAAGGCATCTGTAAGCAAACTATCAAAAGGAACTGGTCTGAGTTAAGAGTTTTGTGAGGGAAAGCATCTTGCAATCCTTTTCTTTATGATATTAAATCTATAGGTTGGGTGGTATAGGTTTATATATATAACACATACACTTCGCATATACAGGTGCAGTTCCTGACAGTTACTTATGGCTTCTATCTCCCTTCCATCTGAATTTCAGTGCAATCAACTTGGCTTTTCTTTTGCTTTAAATGTTTAGAAGTGTCAGAGCCTACCTATATATATTGACAGGAGAATTTAAGGAGATTGTTTTACATATGTAACAGTGCAATATTGTTATAAATGTCTCTCACAGGCATGAGGAGAGTTTATGGCAGCAAGACAACCAGAGGAGTCTGGCAAGCAGTGCTTTCTGTATCCTGAGGAAAAGTCTTCCATCCCTTGGCTCTGCACATGGATATAAAAGAAAGACCGTGGAAACATGAAGATAATACAGAAATTCATTCCAGTCCTCCTACCTGGCATGCATAGAAGTGACCAGTTATTTTCACAACCACCTGATCATTTTCATCAGGTGTCTGGTCACGAGGGACTACAACTTCTGCACTTGTCAAGTTCTGAAGCTCATTTACCTATGAACAGATAGAAGTAGTCAGAAAATCTTAAATGAGCAAATATCCCACAACCACCAAGCCTCAAAGATACTGCTGACCACAGAAACATCATCCTCTAAGTTATGTTTAGGAAAAGAAACCCACTAAGAGAAAGCATCTTTGTGCAGCGCTGTGCACTCTGCAAGATGAGCCTCTTGTGTGTCTAACATAAATTAGCACCAACTTCTCTAGGTTTATAGAAGTGTTTTAAAGACTAAATAAAATACACAGGTGTTAAATACATTGCTTTAAAAAGCAAATAGTGTTTCCCGTTGAGTTTAAGTTTAAGGTCAGAAAACTAAATACAATGAATAATGTATGGAAGAAAAAAAAAAAAGAAAAAGTCAAAAATATTTCTACATTTTTCCTTGAAAAATCCCCACAAGGTAGAGAGCTCCAAACAGACCAATGAGAAGTGTCCACATTATTTTCAGTAGCCTATCAGCTTCCATAGTGTTAAGTAGAGGCAAAGTTAGAGTCTGTCCCATTTATGCTCATTTGAGTTTAGAAATGCATAGCATTATTTAATCAAAAATGTTTTAGAGGAACAACTTTTCAGAGATGTTTGACTTCTTAACCACTGCAAGTAATGCAAGAGGCCACGCTGCCTCCTGACAACTTCAAAACCCCACTGCACTCAAGGATGAGGCGCAAGACTGAACCATTTCCTTGCAAATATTATCTAGCTCCTAACTTACAACCATATGAACACACTCCAGTACCAGCGCCTTTTCAACACTCAAAAATCTCAGTGATGTTATTTTATGCAAACTGAGCCTAAGAAATGCCATCAATTAAAGTGAAGCAAAAAAATCCACAACTTTTCTTTTTCTATTACTGCGGTCTGAACACGTCTTAATTTCCTACCACTTATTTAGAAATCATGCTTCAACTCACATTTGGCCAGAAATGCCACCTTTGGATACACTGGATTTGATTTTAATTAAATCATGTTTGTTAAATCTTTTTGCAAAAATCTGGCATAACAGCTTAAGGTTTACAGAAGCAGGTCTTCAGTGGGATGCATTCATTCTAAATGGAAAAAACTACACTTCTATTAATAAAACCCCTGCAGATCTAACCGGGACTATCAATTTTTGTTAGACTCTTTCTTTTATTATTTTCTTTAGAAGAAATCATGCTATGAGCTTGGCTTCTCTTGACTCCACGCTGGAAAAAAGAAAACCTTAACAAATACAGCTAAGAAATGAACACCTGCTTTAGCATAATTCCAAAGGATGAGCTATTAGTTAGCTAAAGGTTTATGTATACATATATATACACACACACACTGAAATAAGAAACGTATCCAGCTACTATGTCAGCTACTTACTGTTTTGCCTCCTTTACCAATAACTCTACCAGCAGCATAGGATGGCACTTTTATATGAGCCTCAAGTTTCACTTCTTCTTTAGGTCCAAAGAAATTTTCTTCTTTAAGTTTCCCATATATTCTCCCTTGAGCCTGCAAAAATGCTTTCAGTTAGAGAATGCGCTTAGTAAGAAGTCTAGTTAACTACAAGAAATTCCAGAGAGGAGAATTCTCAGTACACAACCCTGACAAAGCATTTTCCCTAATAAATAGAGTAATTATTTTTCTAAAAGAAGTATTTGTACCAAACTAGGAAGCACCACTGTCCAAGACAAACCAGGGTATCGGGGAGCAATTTAACAGAAATAGTCGTTATGCTTTTTGGTAGAAATATTGTTTGTAAAAGAAACTATTGCATCTCTGTAGAGGTAAACGGTGGTGAGAAGAACTGTCTGGCTGAAGCATGTTTTTGTTACACTCAGAAGCCCAGAATGCAACTAATTGGCTCAGAAACCCATTCCTTTAAGGATGCTAAACAAAATTTTAAAAAAGCCACCACCACCCCCACCCCCCCAAGTCATGGGATAAAGACTCCAATTAGAGCAAACAGCTTACTTTTACAATCCATTACAACATATTGTTTCAAAATAAATCAATCTAAGCTTGCTCAATTTTCTAAAGTGAAAAATCCAACTGCCGAAATCTAAATAGCACCATGGGAACAGTATTACTCTGACCAGCACATGGTTCCCTTTTCAGGGGAACGTATATGTGCCAGGTAGCAAGAAGAATGTCCAGCAAGGCAGAGATCATGCATCTTGCTGATTTTTAAATACATTTATTTCCTTATTCCCTGCCATTCATCACTGAATTCTTTAGAAATGGTAACCAGATCTAGTACGCTGCATCTCCTAGAAGCATCAGAAGAACATTTCTATTGAGGTACTGAAGAGAGATGCTCTGTAAAGACCATAAACCTAGGACCACAAAACCTTTCTGGTTCAGATTCTTTATCGCCTTAAATCACACCTCCCAGCCCTGTCACTGTGTGCATGCTACATCCAACCATTTTACAAGCCACCACTGCAATGTAATATAAAAAAAGTCCAAAGAGATTGCATGACATGATAATTATGTTAAATAGGGCACAGCTTATCTTATTTCTAGCTCGTGTCCTAAAAGGCTACTCAGGTTCAAACTACTCTAGAATGGGTAAGAAGAAAGATTTTGTGATCTTGGAGCTGAAAGTACTTGGTATTTTGGGTAAGCTGGATTCCACCTGAGGAGTATGGAAAAACATGTAGCACGTGGCTTCGACCTAGTGGGATACTGCAGGTCATGGGGCCCTGTCAGAGGACAAAACCTATCATCTTTCCAGTGAAATAAAAGACTACACAAAAGCCATACAAAAACTCAGTACAACTGCCATGTTCTGGCATCATCAACAACCCTGAAATCAGAGATTCCCACTCCAGGAAAAAACTTCCAAGAGGATTTGCCAAGAGCAGATAAAATACTACTCCCAGCCATCATCTGAGCTGGAGACTTGAAACTATTTCCGAATTTGCCAGAGACAGACAGTAGCCAGCATAGGCCTTTTTATTTTAATAGCAATGTTCTTCATGTGCATAGCACCTCAAGAACCTGCACAGGCTGCAGGGCTCAGTGGGAGAGGTACTGTAGGAAAGAAGTTTGCATTACTGCTGACTTATAAAGCAAGGTGGACGGTTGACTTTTTAAAGGATAGTAGATGTATTTCCAACATCCCAAATCTTTCAGTTCTTGAAAAAGTCTTTGGAAACAACTTAACTGGGCTACATCTCCTTCACAGTAAAACAGTGCCTTAAATATGTGGCTACACTAGATTCTCCACTTGGCTTGCATGTTTCCCAGATCCAAGGCAACGTGATCAGTTCTGAATACTGGTGTCACAGGTATGCCTAAACTCTAGGGAGCACTGCAGAAGAGGCTGTAAACAGTGGCGTATTCTCATCCAGCTGCCTTGCTAATAAATAGCCCTGCATACTGCAACATCCTCAGGCTACTGGAGCTGAGGAAGAAAGGGGTGCAGCCATGCAGCTACCACAGACATGAATCACAGACAGCAGAACACAATGTAGTAGGGAAAGGATGCCAAACTCACAGGCTCCGAGAGATGACACCGCCTCTCCGAGAGCTGGTTACTCATCTGGGCAGCAGCTATTCCCTCTTCAAGTTGTTGTGCACCCAGACTATATTCTTGGTGCCTTAACAAGCAATAGCCTATGCTCAAAGATAGAGAAGATCCTTCTTAAATAGAGCTTACAGACAGAATTAATGAAGCTTGGCCCTGACTGTAAGGCATGTTTCAGGTTAACAGTGGTGATAAAAGAAAGGACTGACCTCTGTTTCTGCCCATCTCAGTCAAGAGAGCATTGCTCAAAGAGTAGTAAAAGACTATGAAGACTGGAGCCAAAGGAAGCCCCAAGGGATAATGCCTCTCCTTCAAAAGACCAGCATACTCGGGAGCACTGGCTGTGCTAGTACATTGATCCCTCTTTGCAAACAGAAGCCCAAGTGTAGAGAAGTGACTGATTATTGTGGTTTTAACCAATGTATGGGGTGCAGAAAAGAGAGACTTTCCTCCTTGCACATTCCAAGTTGGAGAAAAGAGCTGGCAGAAGAACTCTGTCTGACTTTAAATCTGAGTAAGTTGTAAAACCAAAGCTGTAAAGGCCTGTAGCCTTTGCCTGCATGAAAATTTAGGACAAGGGATGCTCAAATCTACTTCAGCCTGCTACTGTTCACTGATATCTGATGGAAAGAAAAGGTGGCCAGAATCTGACCTTGTGCTGATCCTGTATCACAAGAGCACCCCATATGTGGAACACACCATGTGGCCAAGCCCACGCACACACAGAAAACCTCAAGAAGGCAGAGCTTATAAATTATGATTTGCCTTCAATAGCTTCTCAAATGTGTACTGTAACTGAGCAATAACCCCCAAAGCATCTAGTTCACCGTTACCACTGCAAAATACCTGCCTTAATACTTCTCCAAAACTCCTAAGGACTTTAATGAAACTGATTCTAGATATGCCTGAAGTCTGTGCACCTCTTTCTTGCAAGATGCCCTGAAGCAAAAATACAAAGACAGAAAGGAGAACAGGCAAGAGAGCAATGCCAGGATGTGAACTATCAAGTGATTTTCTGCTTGCTTTGGGTCTCATCTGTGATGAAGCTAGTCTGCTGCACTGAGCTGTCTGCATCACTCCTAACGTGGTCAGCTCCTTCTGGGGAAGCTAGATTTATCGCTTGGCACTTCAGGCAGAAGGCCACTCCAGAAATCAATTTGAACACAAATGGGATAATCAGGTTGAGTATCTCCTTAAGTTGTAGTGGAAATACAATTAGAAATCTTGTGTTTATCTGTACAGCTACCCAGAAAGCATTTTCCATTTTGCATGGAACAGAAACCTGGGAAGACTCAGTCACTCATCTTGTTGGCTTTGTTATTTCAACTGAACACACTTAACTGTTGAGCATATTAAGACAGACTAGAAAGAATGGACTATTGTGCTCGTAGGTAAGGGAAAATTAGGAATGTAATAGGGCCTCATTTTCATTCTAGACTTGATTCCAACTTACATGAAACTCCCACCAGTTTTCAGGTGACCAGAATGTGGCCTCTGATAGTACCATATTACTCAGTCATATGAGATAACTCTCAGCAAAAGGAAATCAAAACTAAAGTGTTTACTAGAATTCTGAATAAAATGGTGCTTGGAACCCAGAGTTTTGTTTTCAGTGTTGTCCCTTACAGTCAAAAGGCCACTACAGACTGACAAATTTTTATATGTTGTACCTTGAACTGAGCTTCTGGAGGTCCAGTGATGATAACCATCCTCAGCTTGGCATCTGGTCCTTCAGCAGGGGCAATCTGGAATGGATAAACATAGCTTTTGGTAGTCGTCTTTTGAAGGACTAGTTTAAAGCCACCTCCTCCCCATTTCTGTCCCACATTCTCTTCAAGAGCAAAAAATGATTTGTTACAGCAGCAGCATTACACTTCAGTCATGATGAGTTTGTTCTCTTTAAAGTGCATTAACTAGCTATAATGAAATACGGAGAAATTGGCTAAACCAACAGCAAATTTACTTCTAAAAATTAAAGGCACAGCTACTCATCCACATATGGCAAAATCCCACAAGACATTTTCATGTGGCTATGAGCGATGTAAGACATGTAGCCTTCAAAAAGACAAGTATGGTTCATAGACAGAGATTCTCATCCCTATGCCCTAACTTAAATAGTCTTTCTAATAAGTTTTGCTTATTAGCATAAGTTTGCATCCATCCCCCTGAGAACAGAAGATCACTGTTGTAACTTATAAGATCCAAACCATTCCTCTGTACTGGACAATGAGTTTGCAGTTTCCAAGGGGTTTTTATCTACAGACATTTATTTGTGTGACCCAAATAAAAATTAAGCTCCACCAGAGCTGAGACAGAGATGCCTTTAGGGTCCTTAGCAGTTCATGTCACCACAAAAGTAAGATTTCTGTGGGTGTTGTTCTCAGACTCCAGTGGCATTAAATAATTCAAACTAGCCTCTGACATTCTGGATGAATCTTTTGTTTATCACAACTGACATTTCCATTGTTGCATCTAGTATTACATAGCCACTGTTGAATGGGCAATATATTAAACACTACAGGATTTCATCTTAGCTGTTGGCATAGGGATGTTATTCATATTTAACAGCTGTAGTTTATTTCAGACAAATTACCAGTCACCACGCAGCATTTTCACTGAAGAATTTTGCTAACGGAAGTTTATGTAATTATTCATATTATACCCTAAGATGGAAAAGACATTACATACTAGTTATCTGGTTTGCATATTTGTTTTCCATGATTTCTGCATTCCAATTTGCTATACCTAAAAATACACATTCATTTTACAGCAGTACATTTATATGACATGACATTGTAAGGGCAAGCACAGACTAAATCCATTCATTCTTTGGAACACAAGTATTTTAGAGGGGCACAAATTCAAGGCTCTTTTGGAGGCAGCTGACTGAATAGAGCTCGGCCTGTTAATTGCCATTCTTTTAAAATGGACATTGTAGTTGGCCTTCCATTCATTTCATGTTTTCTTAGTGAATACCAGCACCTTTATTGCAATTTTTGGAAACATATTTCCCATCAAGCCTTCAATACATGTCACACGTGTTTAAATGTTCTGGAACATCTCTTGGTTTGCTTCCATCTTACGAGTGTCCTGTTCTCAGCAGCTAGAGTAAAATGGCTGAGGAAGAAACATGTACCAACTAACATTTCAATGTCTGAAGGGACAACCTAAGAGGCTTCGGTGTTAATTTTGTCTGCCTGCTCTTGAAAGGAGAAGTTACATACATAAAAATAGCATTTAAGTGGTGAATTTTTAACCTCTGAGAGAAACAGCCTTATATTCCTAATCCAAAACCAACCAGTCTTCCATACGTCAAGTAACAAGCTGATAATCTCATGTACCCACAAAACCTGTAACACTCATTCCAGCTCCTTCGGAGACAGAAAGGCTACTCTGGGAGTAATTTATCACCACAGAGATGCCGATGGTTCCCAATAGGTCCCAGCACTGTGGTACAGGGTGGGCAGCAGACAGCCCAGAAACCTCTGCCTGCCTCCTGTGCCGAGTAATAATTCCATCTGCTAGAGCCCCACACTGACTCTGCCTTACCAAGCAATGACCCCCAGCATGGGGACACATCCTGAGCTCATCAACAGTCACCTGCACCTCTGAAGTGACAGGCTGGACACTGTGAGCATTATGCAGAAACCCTGTGCATCTGCAGTTTACTTAGTCTTACTTCACAGCTAACAAGTTTCATCAGATCTATAAAGCTCAGCATGAGCACAAAGATGATGCATGGGGATGTAAAATGTCTTCATCTCTAACAGTCTACAGCACAATGCTAAGCAAGTTCAGAGTGTCATGCACAGAGGCTTACATCCTCCACAAAGTACGATTCCTACATCTTGGCAAGGTGAAAGTCACTCAGGCAGCACTCTCTCCAACTCTTAGCTAAAAGCCCAGATTCCTCAATGACTTACAATTTTTTTGCTCAAAAGTTATGATAACGGGCAGGTGGGCAACACGAGGGAAGTTCATAAGGTTTGAATAAATTCCCACTGTCATGTTTAACACACTCACACAGAAGCAAGTGTGCTGCTCCGTATTGTTCTGTTAGATTACAGGGGAAGTTGCATTTTAACTGAACTGATAAGCATATATGCAACTTCGCAATTTAGCAAGCTTACCCTGTATCTGTATAGTTCTGTTAAGATTTAGTCCTATTTCCACAAGAATCTTCTTTATTTTATTCCTGCTGAAGGAACAAAAGACTAGATCTTTAGCAAACTTTTAACTGGATCTCAATTAATACAGATGCGTTGACTGTGTTGGTTAGAGGAGTGCCAGCCCGTAGAGGATGCCTGAGGCCACTGTTAGCCAGATGCATGAGAAATATGGGAAACTCCCTTTGCACTAAACTGTCTTCCAGGGACCAACTTGAACTAGTCAGGACGGGTTCTTCAAGGTCCAGGTTATTTCACATTTCTCTCTCTCTCCACCTAGCAGTACCTTCCATACACCACTTAATCTTTAGATACAAACTATGGGAAGGGAGAGATAAGGGGAAATACGTGATACATCACATCTCTATGCAAGACTGATTTGATAAAGAAGTATCAAACACCCCTCATTTTCTTCTACTCAATTTTTTTCCCCTAGAAACAGGATTATTAGTACTCCACTAATGTAAACCATCTGGAAAGTATAACAATTATTTAAAGTACTGCTCAATAACGGATGGAATTGGGCAGCATGCCAGGCGGCTGACTGGCCAGTGAACAGATCAACATTGGGTAAACCACAGACAAAACTCATTCATCAGGGTTCCCTGATTATTTCGCTCTGCACACTTAAATGAACACCTCCAAAACCAACCCCAGCCTCACTGGCTTCACCAAGCTCAGCTCAGCAAAGCCAGCTCCTGGCCCCTCTGCCTCTGACCCCTGGAAGGTCCCCGTCGTAACATTCACTAAACGGGCCACATCTGAGCAAAGAGAGAAATGAGAAGAAAACATTTATTTCATCTGTGGAGGAAAGTGTCAATCTAACAGCACATAAAGCTTCACACTGTTTTTTGGGTTTTTTTCCCCACTTTTTTTGTTGTTTATAATTTAGGCCAAAACAGCATAGAATAGCAGAACTGGCTGTTTACAAGAAAAAACCTCAAGCATCTAGAGAATATACTTGTGGTTCCAAAAGCATTAGCAGCAGAAATTCAAGGTCTTTCTACAACCAGCACTAACCTCTATATACAGTCAAAGAGAATTTCACCAAATGGACTAAAATTCAAACTTAAGCTTCTATTAGGTCAGCCTCTACAAACCACCTCATTCTTAGCTATACTGAGGTTGTCCATACACAAACTAGCTGGATGGTAAAGCAGAGTGCTGAGGTAAGCATACTGTTAAAGAACCGACCGACCCCAGGAGCTAGAGTACACGGCTGAGTTTAAATCAGGAACGCTTCAGTGTGGAGCCATCTGAGCTTGACAGCCCACACCAATCCATCTGCAACAGGCCACAGTAGTAGGAGACTTCACCTGAGATGCTGGTTTTTGAAGAGGAATTTCTCTCTTATCAATTTTAACTTTACTGAAAGCACGAAGAAAGACTTTAAGCGCTGAATCATTCAAACTTAAGTCTGTTTCTAAGAAATTGAGACCACCAAAGCAGTTTTCTTTGCAGCTTATATTTCACACCTCAGGAGATGTTTGAAAACATGCTTCTAATTATCTTGTCTTAAGGAAGATTAAAAAGATGATTTATAAACAAATGTACCGTTTATCACACCACATTCTAAGCACGGAGTGGGGGAGGACATTCATGAAAACACCGCTTGTGCAAACTTGCTGGAAGTGTCGTGCAGAGCAGACAGAAAGTTAGTCAGGGTAATAATACCTTAATAGATGCGCCTGCAAAACGAGAAAGTTGTTTGATGTGCTGTCCCTGCTTGCCAATAATAGCTCCAACTGCCAAGGCTGGGATGAACAGATGAACAGTCTCCGATTCGGGCTGTTGCTGTGGGGAAAGAAGGAAATATGCGGTGAATGTTTTTGAACATTACGAATCAGACTGACAGGAAAGCGGGTAGGGAACAGGCATGCATGGAAATGAGGGGGAAATCTTACGATGCTCTGTGATGTCTGAATATTAAGGGGTCTGGCTTTTTCTGGGAATCATGAAATTCACAGAACATGAAAGAACAGATTGAGCCAAAAGAGGATTCTTTCATCTTGTCTAAAATGCTTGCAATTTTAATGCTTAGAGTTTAAAAAAAAAAACAAAACAGGTGTTGCTTCTTTGCAAGGCTTTCGTTCTTACCTATCACTGTCTGGATTCTCTTCCACATGCAAGACTTTACAGATGAGGCTGCTACAAGCAGATGAGCTATAGCCTAAGCAGGCAAACTCTTTCTAGTTTTCCTAGTTATTTTTTTAATTTTAGACTGTGCTGAGTGGCACAAAAAGCCTCAGACTAGCATATATGCTACAATTTCCTTTCTGTGGGAGTGACCTGGAACAATAGCCTGCTTGAAGACTGCCAGCAATTCCCCCTGTGTAACATTATGCAACAGTTGGAGCCTTGGCAGCAGGACTCAAGCAAGCTGGGAAATTAAATGCCAGACGAGATGTTCTCAAAAGTGAGAGGACCCTAACATTGCACCCATTGGATATCAGGCACCACTGCAGCTTCTCACTGCTTTCAAGCTGGTGCCCCATCTGGAGAGAGCCCAAAAGAACACTTGATATCTTCTCCACACAGCAATGATCAAACTGGAGGGTTACATGTGCTGCAATAAGCCATAACTAATTTATTAGCCTCAGAAAGGCTTGTCTCGGACTAATGGAACACCACTGAGTACCCACTACACCACACCATTAATCCATCCACTCACACCAGAGTTACTTCTCAAAAGCATTTCACAAAAGCCTTTCTGTGAACTAGAAAGTATTTAAGACCCCCTTCTGCCCTTTAAAGCATTTATTCCTCTCTGTCCTTCCTCTACAGTTCTTTTATGTATTTTCAAAATTTGTTTTGCTCATCCTCAACAGGACAAAGCCAATGAGCCCTTTTTCCATAGAGATTATTTGAATACAATGCAGTCATCCTCATCCTCACTTTCTCAGTGCTCATTGTGCAGACCAGAGTGAGCACCAGTGAGCAGAGCATGTGGGACCAACCATGCTCATTTAGCTTTGCTCACTTGCACATTTTGGTAGGGATACAGACCCATGTACAGAAGCTCACTGAAGCAGCTTTTTCTGGAATATTTTCAGAAAAAAAAAAAGTGACAGGTAACACAACGCAAAAAGCAGCTGCAATCCTAAGAAAAGCTAACTCCACTTATTTTTAAGTTTCAGTACCTTCTTTCAAGGGTAAGCAAAGCCCCAGTACTTTAACTGTAAAAAAATCAGAACAAAATGCTTGTTTCCAAGTCTTACCACTTTATTTTTGGTAAACACAAGTCAGTCATCTGTAACCCCAGGGGAAACAAATTCCAGGCACAGCTCCACATACCAGGTGAAGAACCCCCGAAATAAGATATTGAGAATAGAAACACATTCTGCCAGTTGCTTTAGGTGATTGCTACAGTCACCCATTTTACCCTGTGTTTTCACACGTACAGGATTCAGTCAGTTTATGCTGGTTTAAGCCCACGTCTTCCCTGGACACAGGTTGCAGCCCTCCACGCCCTGCCTCTCCACTGCCCTGCGTGCTTTGTGGCCAGCAGGATTGCAGATCCAGCTGGTTTTTAAGGCAGGCAGTGAGTCCCTGACCTGAATAACCAGAAAGCCACACAAGCAGCAGTCCAGAACAAGGGAGGAGGCATTGACAATTAGGTCAGGGCATGGGATGAGGTGGGAACACCCCTTTTTATCTGCCTGCAGATCAGTATAAAATGATCTCAAAACTACACCCTGAAACTATGTATTTGTAATGAAAGATACCAGTCATTTCATTAGAGATGTTAAACTACTTTCCAGAAAATTACTCATATTCTCCTCTTATTATTACAAACATCCTGTGAGCATACTCATAATAAGTCCCTTTACATGCTTGTTGTGATTCCAGCTAAACTTCTAGTAATTTGGAAATGCTACTGTAGGTACTTGGTTGATCTCACTGCTTCAGAAAATTGTTTCTAAATGACTACAAATTCATGAGACATTTGTTTGTTTTTCCCAGCTTTGTTGCAAGGACTCATACTAACTGTAACGGGTGTAAGGCAACCTTTTACCAATCCAGGTGCAGACAGCTTAGCCACCCTTTGCTCACTGATCTCCTTGACCCCTACACCTTCAATTGTCCACACATGCTCCAGCTCCTACAAAAGACCACTGCCAAAGTTCTCCCTTCCACATGCAACTGCAGCCACCCTCTTTCCAGCTAAACTTTGAGCTAACACATGCAAACTTCCCAGCTAATTTGTACAACACTGCTACAAATCAAACACATAACTCGACTTGATTTTCAAGAATTTACACAGCTTCTACCTAAACCTACCTCCAGACACATTTCTCTACCATGGAAACAAAGCAAACTTCATTACTTCTGTTTGCAGATATTTTCTGTCTTCCCTCTGCTGCCCATCTGCCTGCAGCAGTTTTCCCCTCTTCTTCCCAAAGCTTGATTTCAAGCCACTTTCTTGGCTAGATTCAATTCACCACTGAAATTCCTTTCTGCTGCCTCACCCTTAAACATGAAACACGGGCAGAAAAAGCAATAAAAGACAAGATGTACACGTGTCTTTCCAAGTGTACAGTCAGCTCACTGTAGCACTCTCCCCTCATCAGTTTTGACTTGCTGATAGATTTCAACTTCCTTTTTTTCCTATAGGACTTCATTATTTTTCTGTGAGCCTCATTCTTTAACATTAAACTTCCATTTTGGTGTAATAGTGATATACAGTTAGTAAGGAACAACGGAGAATCCATCAATCCTGAACTGTTAAAACATTGTCACTTTTTGAATTCTTGTCTGCAGGAGCACACTGGCACATATGTGTAACCAAATTCATCTCTGGTATAACATTACTCAGGATTTAGAGAGATTATGTCCATTTCCTTATCCACACTGATTTTTTACCACTCAAAAACCCCTAGTGTTTGCTTTGTTTTAGAGAATGAACAAATCTTTTTCTCTTCTTCTTCTGGCAAAAATCAAGTCTAGCTAAGGCTTAACTGAGTAACATAACATCAAGTTCAATTTATTATCTGTCCACTTCCTTACTCACAATAATTTTAAAATCCCGTTGTATTTACTGGAAGACTATCCTCCAAAAGCAACACTTCAAAACCTAATGCAATGACTACACCACACATCAATCTTATAGATGCTTCTGGGGATCTTAGGATAGAAGAAAATCAACTATAAATTTAATCTTCCCCATGCCACGCCACATAAGTCATAGAGCTTTCCAGGAACTTCTAGCATGAGTTCTATCAGAAATAGATTCCTAGATCTTAAACATACGTTAGAAGCACTAAATTTAGGGAACTAATTTTCCACTGTGTGGAATCCGAGCTTCAACGTTCACTCCCTTAACAAGGCAAAGTTTGCTTAAACATATACTTAAAATTTAAAAACTAAAATATATGTGTATATATTTATCTTGGAGAATATTAATCCGTACTGACTCTAGAGAGCATCCTTCATCCTTTTTACTTCATAATTTTAAGGGCCTTACTGATATAGTTACAAATATAAATACATTTCAGTCTAATGTTAAATTAGCTTGCCTTCACTACTGAAGTTGTTAAGTTCATGGAATTAGTCATCAACTATTTTTTGACAACAGTAGAGTCTCCTGTACATGCAGAACTCTTTGCAATTTTATCCTCTACCCCATTCACTTTATTTTTCCCCCCCTCACATAAGAAAAATATTTCATTTAAGACCGGACCAGCCTTGGGAACTGACAGAAACACATAAAAAAAAAGTCTTTTAAAATAGTAACCTAGGTTCTCCAAGATGTATAGTCCATATATCCACCCTAATCCGTAAGTAACTGTCTCAGAGATCGGTGATGCACAGACTTGGCATTGCCTTCTGTCCTGGCAATATCTGCAGGATGAGCTCAGGACTAGTCAACCAACTATATACTCTTCTGGGTGGTGGCATGGCAAGCCTGCTTGCACTTAGGGAATGTGGCTTTGGGGAGAGGAAGTTTCTGTCTTGCATAGCTGTGGTACATAGGCAACATTAAGAGCTTAGTTTCTTAGAATTAAAAAATTAAAAAAAAAAAAAAAAAAGAGGTCCAGACAGTGAGATTTCTTAGAACTAAGAAGCTGATTCTTGAAGAGCAGAGTGACCAGAAACAATTACTTCTGTTCAGAAACAGCAGATAATACTTGCTTTGTTTCTAGAAAAAACAGTACACTTTAAACACGAAACAGGTTTGATAAGGAATTTTTGTCCATATCCAGCACATTTAACTAATGAAAACAATTTTAGATGTCAGTTTTGTTCATTAATTGGATTCCAATTTCCTTCCAAATGTAGCTTGATGGAAATCAGAAGTTAAAAATGAATCAAGCAAATAAGAAAAGCACCATTCATCAGTTTAACAGAAAATGGAAAAAAATACCAAAGTGAATAGTAAACTGCATACTTATTTAAAGAGGAAGATACAGTCACTACACTGGTGAAGGGCAGCTGTAGCTGCACAGACTACACTAAGGCTTTCAGAAAGGTAACTAAAGTACAGATGTAAAGCTTGATAAATCAGCTTACATCAGATTTCCTGCTTGCTCATTTAAATTGTGATTGAAAACAGTGATCGAAAACAGTGATCTAACACAAAGACGTAAATTAATCTACCCCACTGGATGAAGCTAAGCAACTGCTTCTGCACACCAGTAGCTCTAACATTTTAGATTACTTCAACTCTTTTTTCCTGTAGCAGCTTGGATACACCTCCTTCCATACCACCTGCAAGTCCCTGAACACCAGCCATCTGTCCAGAGCCTAACAGCCCATACCAAGTATTCAAACAAAACAAACAAAATTCTTTTCAAAATTCCCACCACCTCCATTCAAGATCTAGCCTAATCTGTTCCCAAATCCTGTAATCCCCAGCTGCTTCCCCATTACATTGGGCTTGCCTGGAGCCCTTGCACTGCAGGTACTGGCAGGATGGTCCCTTTCACAACAATCAGACTCTGCAGCCCTACAAAAAATATCTCCCAGGACAACCACTTCTCTGCTGCCATCCCTACCATGTCATAGTTCACTCTTAGCAAAATGGCTTAGCAGGGCAGTCATTTCTCAACTTCCAGAGCTGGGGTGAGACCCTCCACCTCCTCGGGATATTGCCCGATAACCTTCAGCACAAGGGCTACTGCTCCACATCACAGCTAGAAGCTAAGGACTCTCAGACAAGAAAATTTACAGATTCACTCTTCTTTCTGCAACTCTTGCTTGCAGGGTTAGAAAGATCTGTAGAGCCCAACAGGCTCAAACTGCTCAAAATCACAGACAGGAAGGAGACCTTTTCCCTTACCTGATAGATAATCAGAAGGAAGAGCACTCCTCCTCATCTCACACTTATGTAACAGCTAAAGCATGGCCAGGTGAGGATAACTCAAAAACAGGGCTATGATTCTTCAGATAGATGGTGGTAGGTAAAACAGTAGGTCCCAAATCACTAGAGTTGGGGGAGTGGACACTGTATTTGGAGAATGGTATTCAAAAAAACAAAACACACAAAAACAAAAAAACAAGCATCCCCTCAAAAAAAAAAACCAACACCATGGTTTTCTTCCTTGGCTCTTCCATAATGTGTGGGGGGGGATCTCTTGCCTTCAGCTGACACTGCTGTCAGTCCACAGCTCCCTCAGTGTAAGTGTGCAATCACACCCCCTGCAGGGCTAGTAAATGGACATATTTGTTATTTCTGTTCCTCGTGTTAACTTGAGCATTAATCCCAGTCTTCTTCTGCAAGCCTGCCAACAATAAAAATTTTTTCCAGTCATGTTTTTATGTGACTCCATAGACTCCTTACTCCATCAAATGTATGTGGTTGATAAACCCATGGCAACATTTGGGATAACACTGTAAATCTTTAGAAATATTGTACCCAGTGAAGTAAATAGGATTTTGTGCCAGACATCAATAGGAGCAAAATCAGATCTTTGCTGGTTTCCAAGCCATCTCCAGTATGTGTTTTCATTTACTCTAAATGTGTTGCAAATGAACTACCTTAGGATGAAACATTTAAGTCTTAAAGTTACACTATCCATATATAGCCATCTTTTTTTTTTTAGCTGTGAGGGAAATAATTAAAAACTATTTTAAGATGGCATGGAACAGAATCAGCCACTGTTTGGCTACCATCTAGCCTAGTCATTATTGATGTTTGGGGTTTTTTTCTAAATAGAAAAAAATCCACTTCATAAAGTAAAAAAATACCACCAGTAGGTGACTGTATTAAAAAAATTCTCTTTTGACATCCTCCCCCTTCCCAACTGCCACAATCTCCACCACCAAGGCAAGGCAGATTACAGATGACTCACTTGGTCCTTAGAATACTCTAAGCTTTGTCAGGAAGTGAGGTATCATTTTATTTGGATTCTTTACCAGACCCAAAGCCAAAATGTAAACCATGTTTTTGCAATGCACTGTGAAGAATTATCCTGGCCTACAGCTATAATAAATGTTCTTATTTAATAATAAAAACTTGTAGCAAAAGGAAACCAACATTAAGCCAATTATCATTTAAGATGTTCCAGTAGGGTTCAATGCATGAATGAAAAATAAGCTCTTGACACTGGTGAAAGAAATCCTAGTGTATTCATTTTCCAGTACTAACATTAAAGGTTTAAGCCTTCATTGTAAACAAGAGGCTCATTAAGGAAAACACATCTTAGCACATCAGCTAAAGTGGTTCTGCCAGTGTAGGTCAACAGACTGAAGCCTGAGCTCCCCCCACCCTCTGAGCTTTTCAACAGATTTAAGCCTGTACTGCAAGGATAAAACTATCTGCTATATTCACTACCTGAAAAGCCAGGACTACACTCAGAAGGTAACAGAGTTCTGCACTGCTGAATTCAGTCAGTCAAGAGCTAGCAAAACAGTTTAGAAGAAACTATGCGGATTTTTACCTTTGCTCCAGACACCTTTTCCCAAGCACAACCTATAGTGCCACCATCCACCCAGGGCTTCATTTAAACATGAACCCCAGATTGATGTGAGAGGCAGGAGTGGTGGGAAGGATTTCCAAGTACGACAAGAGATTTCCCCACAGCAGCTTCACCATCATGCTTGCAGAAACCTTGTCCTAGTGTGCCCAGGAGTTCATCACACCACCCTCTTCCATCATCCAGGTCTCCGGGCCCTGCTACATTCAGAGCAGAGCTGGTTCCCCCTTACCCTGCAAGCATTACATCTGCATCACAGAAGAAACACTTGTGTCACTAGATAAACCAGAGGCATGACCCTTTCTGAGGCAATCAGCCCGTCAAGGCCATGCAGCTCTACTTCTGTCCCCACATCAGTCCTGGACACCTAGAAACTACATCGTGCAGGTGGGAGCCCTCTGTCCAGCTAGCTGAGCTGGTCCTTTCCTCTTGGTTGAAAGCCTAAGGAATAACTCTTGTCTGTATTTCTAATTTGGTGACTACTGTATATCAACACCCGAAACTCAAATACAGCTGATTATTACACAATGGTCAGTACTTTAAGTGAGATGCTACTAAAATCATTACACTTGGTACTACTCACTCCACTTCTTGGCTCTCAACTTTAGTACTTTTCATCACCACCATCTTCTACCCGGCAAGCCATAGGGATCTCCTCAGAGTACTAGAAGTCACTAACAGGACTACACCTATCAGAAGTGTTTCCAACATGAAAACCTAGACAAAAATGAGGGGGTAGAAATCACAGAAGCAGAGAAGGAACATTTTCTGGCAGGCTGGTTATAAGGCATTTCACAAGCAGGAACAGGTCTGACATATTTCTGAACATAGCATGAACTTCTTGTTTTTGTAAAATCTGATTGGCCGCAATGCCAAAAAAAGCAATCTGCCACCTTTTATTCTGAATACACCGCCAAAAGCAGAAAGCAGCATAAGGAACAGATTGTGAAACTACGTAAGCAGGAATTTTGCTGGTCATTCACAAACAGCAAACATAGGTATTTGTTATTGTAACCCTGCATGACCACCAAAAAAAGGTGCTTATGTATAGAGACACTTCCACTTCAAAAATTGTGGCTGTGACGCACCAGCCACACAGGCACTCCAGACTCCTAGAAATTACCCATGAAATCTTGTGCCTTTGAAAGGCATAGGTACTCATCAGCTCTGTTTTACAAAAACACCACTCACAGATTCCTTGGCAGCTGCAAGAAAAATAAGCTGTGAAAATATGGAAAAGTCACTTGTTTTTCCATCGTGTTTAACAAATAAACAAACAAACCAAAAATGAAGCCAGCTACACCAGAATGAGGACTTGACCTATTTTTGTTTCCAGCCTGAAGGAGCTCAGCACACTCTAGTAACAAAATATTTGGCACCTTAAGAACTTAGATTTCCCATTTAGTTTAACATTCAGAAAATGTTGAGCCTGGTACCTAGAACTCGCGAGTCTGAAATGTTCAAGGCAACACCAATTAAGTCTTCTTCCCATGACAAGAATCTAGGAGCAGGGAACCAAGACAAATTCTTATCTCTTATCCCAAGAAACTACAAACACCACTACAAGTATTCAAACCTGAAAGGAAGGAGATATTTGTATTTTGAAAAGTCTGCATTACTAGTTAGTGAATGATGATGTTTGCCTTTTGACAACCTCTGAACTGTATAAAGAGCTATTAAGAATAACCGGAGGCTTCAAAACATCAGAAAAAATACCAACTGTCAACTTACCAGATTTTTGTGCACCATATGGTGCCAATTGCATCCTTCCCTCACTGGGGGCCAATCCATTTCCAGAGGCAGAATACTTTCTGATTACTCTGGACATGGGTCCCTGCCAACACAGCATAGTAGGAGCAGGAGACTGAGGTGGTGGGAGGACCAACCATTTTCTCCACAGGGCCGAAGAATCCCACAGTGTTATGCACCATGGAGCAAATTTTTTCGCTGTCAGAAAGGGATCATTAATGAATTTAAGAAACTAAGCAGTGGAAAAGGTACTCAAGGCACTGAGGTGACAGTCTTCAATAGAAGACTAATTAGCTGGTAGTACTTTCTTCAGACAGTGCTGTTGTCCTGTAGCCACATCCTCAAGATGGTGTGTGCTGCACACGTATGGTTTTCATTTCACAGATATAAAACTAATTTGTAAAAACACTGGCAAGATCATTCTTCACCCCCTGAAACCACATCCTCTTTTGGCTATACAACAGCTCCTCACAAAGTCATCTACTGCTTAACAAGCTGAACAAATTAGGGCAAATCCACTTATGATGGCACACATTACTACCCCTGGGTAGTTTAGACGTAACAGTTGCATGAGTTAATCCTATCAAACTCAGACATCCAAAGGAGCCCAACTCCACCAAATAAGAGTCAAAGTACCTGGAAACAGAGTTTTTCCTCTTCCTTCTCTCATCTATACACAGGGCATCAAACGAAGGCCCTCAATGAAGCAAATTTTCATTTTAAATTACTTTTCTTTCCTGCCAAAAGCACAATACAGTTATTTCTTCTCTTACATCTATGCAATATAGAAGATCTACTCTATTAAACTATTATTGTTTAAAAAAATTACTGGAGAATAAAGAGGGAATTTCTCCCTTGACCACAACAACTTCTAAGGAGAAAGTTTTCCATTGGCATGATCCTCACCTGCAACAAAACGCTTCAAGAGGAATAGCAAAAAGAATAAAAAGAAAGCAACCTATCAGCCCAACTGTACAAGACTTCTTTGCCATGGAAAAAGGTGGTTTGATTTCTTGGGTTTGTTTACTGTAGAAAACTACCTTCTTTTTTTTTATCCTTTTTATCATTTCCCCCTCCCGCTTCCCCCTTCCTAGAATCATCGTGGTTGGAAGAGACCTTTAAGATCAAGTCCAACTGTTAAGCCAGCACTGTCAAGTCACCACTAAACCATGTCCCTCAGTATCACATCTAAATGTCTTTCAAATACCCTCAGCCTCTACACACATCACACAATTTTAAAATTAACTGTGAGGCTGAAAGGCTGGAAAGAGTGCATTTTGAGGGTAGAGCTTCAAGAAGCTACAACGGGTGTGCAAAAAGACCAGTAGAGAAAGCAGTCCTACTGCAAGTGGAGGAGCATCTATTCACCTTAACTAACTCACAGCAGAAGTTCAGCTGTCTCTTACAGGACCATACAGACGTAGACAAGCAGCTAGCATGAGCTCCTCTTGGGGAAGAAAGCTGTCTCCACCTCACCTTCCCACATGTTTGAGTACATCTGCCATGAGACAGAGAGAAATAATTCTAATGCCCTGTTTCAGGACATTCGAAGGCAGAATGATTTCTCAGCAGGCTAGCCCTCCTTCCCCCATACCCTTGGGATGCCAAATTGCAGACCCAAAGACTGCAAAAGAAAAGCAGTCAGACGTACAATTAAACATGCAAAGTTTCAGTTACAGACAGAAGGGTGCAACCTGTTTAACTCCAGCAGATGAGCCAGTTGTATTTAATTGCACGACTGTACACAGCTGAACTCTAATACAAGGATTTTCAAGGTTTTTTGTGCTTTAAAATCTTCAGTGTTGCATAAGAACAAACTGCTATTCTTGAGAGGCAAGTATATGCATATTCTCCCCCAAAGTTCTAAAGACAGAAGCAGCAACTTCATCAAAACAGCTTTAAGCAATACAGCTCTACATCTGAAGCAGTTTGGCTAGGACGCTTTATATATCATTTTCTGTTGTGATATATCTTCTGGAAAACATAGCACAGGGCATTTTATATTATATTCACTTTTGCAGAATATTACTGTCTCATACAAATCCCAATTCTTCTTGCAGGTGCTCAACTCCTGACATTCATTATGAGTGACAATGGGCAGACTAATGAAGCTATTTGCAATTGTGTCAGAACTGCAACACACAAGCATTTAACTGCAGAGTTACTGAGAAAGATTTAGGGGAAAGAACTGGTGGTTCTCCAAGTCCAAAAACAGCTGGACAAGACATCAACTACAAAGAGGCACTGGAAGGCTACTGGTCCTTAGTATGGTCACACAAGGGCACATGCATCAAAAAGACCCATTAGTTTTATCATATCACCAGGATCACCAGAGTAAAATCATGCCCATATGACAGTAAAAATAATTTTGAACTCCTAATAGTCTTAACTGAGACATTTAATTCCTACTTTTTCCTAAACTTTAAAACATTTCAATGATTTCCACATGTTCTGATATACTTGTCTTTTAGGATGTCAGAGAAAAGTATACAGATCTTGGATTTTTGCAAAAAGACAGGAAAATTCAGGAAATGAATCACAATATGAAATTTCATTGTATTCCCTTCATATGGCTACACAAAACAAGTGTTTTAAACAGGCAAGCAGAGCTTAGACTGTACAAATGAGTTATATAGTTGCAGTATGAAGAATTGTTGCTATGGGCAGGTAACTATGAAAGGAAAAAGGAGGAGGAAAGAGAAAAGAGAAGGAGGAGGAAAGAGAAAAGAGAGAAGAGAGAGAAGGAGAAGGAAAGAGAAAAGAGAGAAAGAGAAGGAGGAGGAAAGAGAAGAGAAAGAATGGTTGGTCTGCACTAGATGTGATGCTCAGACCCTGTTAGCCACCTGCAACGGCCATGTGCGCACACATGCATGTTTATATCTGTTAACAGACAGCTACCAAGGACAGCCTGTGCCTTCCAGTATGGTCTCTACTGCCAGGACAAGTAATAAAGCAACAGACAGACTTTGAGTAAGACAAACTGCATCTCATCAGATTAAATTAGATGAGGGTCTATGCAATAAGACCCATGTTACACCCCAGTGCCAGTCATCGAGGATATGGACCATAGAGAATGAGGTATCTCAGTCACGTGGAAATGGTTCTCCTGAATGTGACCCAGTCCAAGAAGCAAAATGAAACCCAGTGTTTGATAACATCACCATCTCCCAACTTTGTGACATCAGACTGTTCCTGAAGCAGCTGGAGAACAGTGTTTATGCTCTTGTCAAATATGCCTTAAAGTTTTGCGTAAAGAGGGAGAGGATGAAGCATCACACGACAGCTCACATTAAATACAGCTAGACCTTTCTCATTACTCAGTTCCAAGCTCCTGAATACTCAGGTTTAGGAATATTTGGCTATGGCTCTATACATGGGTGTTCAGACCTGTCAATTTAAGGTCTGGCAACGTAACAGAATCCTATATCTGTTTGCCATACAGATTTTTATCATTCCGCCCACATATGTGAAATCAAGAAAGAAAAAAAAAGCAAAGCAGCATCAGGAATGTGACAGACACTTGTTTCAGTAATTAAGATGAAACCTCAGTTTTGTTGGGAACAAGTCCTACTCAAGGTCACAGCAACACCCTGTCACTAGAAAACAGTACATATGAATGATCAGCTCCATATGGAAACTCTTCTACAAATGCCCAAAGCTTACCCACCTACCTCTTCTGACCTCAGGGAGAGGCACTTGAATCCATCTCCACATCAAGGTGGAGAAAGGATCAATACAAAGTATTCAGACAAAAGCTTTGTAACCCTCAGGCACATCATAGGAGGGTACCAAGGCTCACTATATGCTTTGTAAGCACACATTCACAAAAGGACTTGAATGACATTCAAGAGGCTCCTGATGATAGTGTAGCTGAAACTGCTGAGGAACACACCTTTACTCAGTCAAATGAACAGGAGACAAGGAAGAGCCACCCGTGTCCAACCCTGAGCAGAGAGCAAAATTTGCACTGACAGGAATAAACAAGATGGCAGCAGGATACACTTATAGCCTCCTGCCAGATGTGTTTTCAGAAAGGATTTTCAGATGCCTGAAGAGGATACCCTCAATACCAGCTAACCAGTGCTCCCAAGCGTACAAGGATATCCACTCAAAACAAGCTAAAGGGACTTGGGTGGTCCAAACCCTTTTGCAAAACCAAGGAACTTGGTAACAAATAGCTCATAGGTAAATGGACATGAGGTTTCCCTGTGATTTCTTCATTAAGGCTTCTTTTCCCTGAAGCCTCTTTTAATCAGATTTCTATTTTACTTTTTAACTCCCTCATGAGCCCTCCTAAATCCCCATCTGTGGTCACTTTTAGCCTTTCAAATTGTTTCCATTTCTTCTTCAAAATACAGTGAGCCCTTTTCTTTTGCTTTTCCTACTTCTACATGCCCCAATACTCTATTTAACCAGTCTCTTAAAAATTATTCTCCTGGAAGAAAAAAAAAATTGAGAGGCATAAAACTGAGAAGTTACAGAAACTATCTTCATACACCAAATAGATTTAGAATTTTCTGCCCAATAATGTAAAAAAAAAAAAAAAAAAGTTTTTCAAACTGTTCCCTGGCAAATTGCATCCATTAAAAGGCAAACTCATATTTTTCCTTGTTTTCCACTCCCCAGAGAGGCACACCTACTCCAAGTAATCTGAGGGGCTGACTTGCTTGAAGCCCACAGAACCACCTTTTCTTTTCCAAATAAGGTCACAGGTAAGTAAAAAGAGGTGAAATAGCTTCAATTGTTCATGTGTTTGTCTCAGAAGCCCTTCATATCAAGTTCAGGGGCTGTCTTGGGACCACCCTCAATCTCCATAAAAGCCATCAGAGTTTATCCTCTGAATCTGTGAGTTTATCCTTTTTTTTTGCATGTTAGCTTATCATACATCTAGACTCTATGGAAGTCTTATTCAGAGGACTGAGCAAGCAGCATGAACAGGAGAAAGAGAGACTTTGGACAGCATGGTTCTTCCAGCTGCAAAGTTTCTACACTTTTACACAGTGACACTTGTTTCTTGATGCCTTTTTCCAGATGCTGCTGCTGCTGCTAGCCCATTTCCAGAAACCTGGAAACTGCAAGCCAAAAAGGTGCATCTGAGGGAGATAAAGGAGCACTACCAGTGGAGGCAGCACTATAAAAGAACACTACCAATCAACACAGGGACAGACAGGAATAAGATTGAAATCACTAAATTTAGCACTGTTTAGGTGCATAATTATAAGCAAAAGCAAGGAAGAAAAACAACAAAAAGTGGGGAAAAAGTGGAAAATAAACCAAGTGAGGAACAGAACCGTAGGCTTACATCACCAATCTCAAGAATAGCAAAGTAGTTTATAAATCTGCAGTAAAAAAAAAAGCTATACTTTTCATTACCACTAAAGTTACATACTGTTAACAAACCACCTCTAGTTTCTCTTAAAAACTAAATAAATAGGAGCAACCCATTACTACAGATGGCATTTTACACAATACAGTGAAGTAAAACCCTGCTTTTTTATGTAGTCTGCCACCCTAATCAAAGTAGAGATATTGAGGGGGAGAGAATTTGTTTGTCATAGAGTCACTGCTATTAGCAGTAAAATAACGGAGTATAAGCATACTTCAGTTGTAGTTTTCATTGGAGAACTTTTTCCTGATAAAGCCACTATTATACTCAATATAGTTTATAATACATTCATAACACCCAAGTTGTTCATTCCCGTAAACAATGCTATGAGTGTAGAATTTCTCCTGTTCCTTGCTGCGACTTTTTTTGGCTTCTTCCTCTGGGAAAAATATTTAGGCAACAACCACCCTTTAGTGCAATATATATAGAGACCCACTTGAGTTATTTGATAAAGTCCAGTGTGCTGTGCTGCATTTTCACTACTCTAGTTCATGATGAGTCTCAGACTTGGCTCTCTAGGTATTATGCTGAGCAAAGAAGAGAGCAAAGTCAACCACATTGGAGTTTGTAAAGCTCTGTCACCCATCTGTTACAAGTAATTTCGAAAATTCATCTTCCATTGAGTTGCTGACAACCATCCCCACCACAAACAGGGAAGAGAGATGCAAAATCACCTTCTTTGTGTAATGAGGTTGTCTTCTCTTAACCATCTCTTTCCAGAAAGACTCTGGAGCTTTCTGATACAAAAAAAAATTGTCTTCTGCTCCACAGCAAAAGACCTCAGCACTGGATTTGAGTAAGATTCTATTGAACTTTCATACATTTTTTTAAACAGCAGTGTGACAAATCACAGCTTTCTGGAGATTCACCCATGTAATTTAAATCCTATATATTTAGCAATCCTGCATTTCAACAGGGCTTGTACATCTATAAAACTACTACATTCAAGCAAATGTTTTAGCCACATATAGATCCCTGCTTTATAACAAGAGATCATTTTTTATCTTCCATATCAACAGAAATACAACTGCAGACTGGCATTACTGATTGCAAATTCCAGCAATTTTTAAATTCCATTTTATATGAGATTTCTTTCTGTAATAATTCAAGTTCTCTAAAAAATAGGATCTAACACTTTTCTAAGAAACACTGTTTGCTGGTTTCACTGAGCATTTCACTAAATGCCCAATGAATGCCTGCTCCCAACTGCAGCCACACTTCCAGTGTGCAAGCAGGAAGACAGACAACATTTAGAAAACTGACAGAATACAGCTACTAAAACACCATTCCCAGATCTTTTGAGGTAATTTGGCAAACGTACAGCAAATTGATGAGTTTTGAGCAGCAGCATTGCAGATATTGATATCACCATCCACTAACTCTCCAAAACTAGAGACTTTCCTTACCCCAAATGGTGGATATGAAGCAGCAGCAGCAGCGGAGGCAACACTAACTGCGGGAGGTGGTATTCCTGAAGAAGAAGGTGGGAACAGACCCAAGGCATTCAGATTTAATCCAGGAATTAAATGTGCTTGAAGCTGCAATGACAGAAGAATTATTTAAAATTTACAATCCTGGTTATTAACTTTAAGCAAAATCCTAGTTGGCATAAGCTATTAACCTTTTGAGAAGATGTCAGCATGTTATTTAAAAAAAATAAAAATAACAATTTAATCTCCGTTACCCCAAGGACTCTGCTTCAAACCTATTTCCCAGACATACGCACAGCCAATAACTTTAAAAACACGTAGTAGGAAAGGCAGTTGGGAATCACTTGCTACAACTTAACCAGTGAAACACAAACTTTATAGAAAGAAATTCAGGCAATAGTGCAATTTACTTTCAGCGTGAATAAAATTATCAGAGAAGTAATGTAATTATTTTTACCTTATACAAGACAGACAGCCCTGTAGAGACAGAGGAACCCCATGCACAAGCCCTAACTTTTCATACACTGAGGGTATATGCCACACTAGTACCCCATCCTTCCTCCCATGACTTGCAAAAGATGAATATACCCCCAGTGTTTACCAGGAAAGCATCAATTATAATGTTACTTGTCCCTTCCTTGACCATACCCAAGAAACATGGCAGCCATCATGTAGGAAACATTTGTTGTCCATGATACAAAACTTGTCAGTACCCCTTTTCACTTTTCCAGATTACTGCCCAGTAATACAACTACACTTTAGAAATATACCTCAGCTAGAGACAGACTCCATCTCAGACCATCCAGATAAGAAACACAAGACACCAAAAAAAAAATATCATTCAAAAACTCCACCAACTAAAAAATTACCCTAATAATCACTCCAAATTAAACCTGAAATCCATCCAGTAACAGAGATAGTTTTCCACTTAACACACCCTTGCTAAAGAGCAGAACAGTCTTAGTCTCACTCACTATATGATCCTGATCACTGGACGAAGCAAAAATGTACCACTAAAAAACACTGTGGGTACTCATGTGTAGTTTGTGTCCCACAATTTGCTTATAGTATGAGAGAGTGGAAAAGCAGGGAGAATATTCTCTCCAGCAGGTAGGAAAGCCATGAAGAATGGCCTTTCCTAGAAAATTAGAGACTACTGTAAAATGAAAAATTATTTCCAGTCCAATTCTAGAGCATACGATTTGGATACACACACAAAAAGCTCTTTGTAGCTTATCAAAAGTCTCAATCATTTCTCAATATGCATTAGTAATACTTTGGCAAACTAACAAGGTGTGTTTTTATATTACATAAATCACCAATCATCTTTGATTAACTAAATGTCTTTATCATCTATGTCAAGAAAAACCTTAATTAAACCTTCTTACATTTAATAATTGAAAGCAGGAGAGATCCTTCTTCCATATGTTGTTAGCATAAAGAGACTAGGAATCACTACTTTAAGAAATATCTATGAACTAGAGCACATAAACCATGATAGTACACAAACACACATTCCTTTAGGTTTTTGCAACACAAAAAAAAAAGTGAAATGCTCATTCATTTCCTCAATATAAATCAATTTCTCAGTTCCTCTACTCAAGACAAGCCAGAAAGGGCTTTCATTAGAATAACATAAATAAACGATAAAAAAACCTTGCCCAAGACTCATGAATTAATACAAGAGGCAACAGGGAGAGGCTGCAACAGGGAAATTCTGAGGTAATATTAAGAAATTATCACCACGAGAGCAGTGAGACAGGGCACAGGCTGCCACAGCGTCTGTGGACTTTCTACCCATAGAGATGTTCAAGAGGGAACAAATCCCTAAACAACCTCATTTAACTTTGAAGTGGGTCCTATATTGAGCAACCTCCCTGCTGGGCCAGGGGACCTCCAGAGATCCCTCACACCTAAATCCTTCCATGGTTCTAGTTCCAGAAAGGTCCCATGCCACAAGACAACTCACATTCATAGCAGCAATATCATTTTCATAGGACTCCCTGATTTTCTTCATAATTTCTTCCTCAGCCTTGGCACAAGTTTCAATACTGCCTTTAACTGTAATGGTCCTTTCTGGATTATAGAGCGTCAAGTCCTGCAATCTGGAAATGAAACAGAAGCACAATTAATTAGCAAACAGCGAAGGGGAATCCAGATTTATCATTTGAGTGCGATGACATCCGAGCGTGTCGAATTTGCCCTCCAAAGAGCATAGTATCAATTCATAACAGGGCTCAAACAGTTCCCAGAGAATCTGGAGAAACTCGGTTCTCACAGCGAACGCAACAGAAATCACGGCAGCGAGGTTTGGCATCAGATGGGTGAGATGTGCTCGGGTGCAACACAAGATGCTCACATGGTGCTCTGTAGGAACACGAGCTGCAGAGCAGTGCAGCACCATTCAGCTTCACACTCCACACCAGCCCTACCGACAGCCAGAGGGCTGCAGACATTTTAGACATCCCAAAACCACAGAGCATAAGAAACTTTTTTTCCTTGAGAACAATAGCGGATTCCTTAAGGAAGGAGGGGAAAACAACCAACCCTCAGTGAAACTGCAGGAGAGCCTCCAAATCCTCATAACAGGAAAAACAAAAGCTGTGTGCAAGTCAACATTTGCTGCGAAACACTAGTAACTCCTCCAGGAAATTAAAGGGTTACAGCATTCAACTAGCACTTTGTTAGGTAACAAATGCTGACCTGTTGTGGTAGAAATGGAAGAAACTGAGTGGGAAGCCACGGTATATTCATGTACTGAGAAGAAGTGAGTTAAAGGGTTGAGGTTGGGAAAAAAAATTAAAAAAGAGCAGGACGCAGGAGGGGTGAGGAAGCTCGTGACAGGAAGGAGCGAGGAAGCAGCATGCAAGGCTTGCTTTCTTGCACAGCAGGCAAGTGTGGCAATTTGCGCATCTCAGTTCAGCAGCAGCAAGCACAAAACGCATCCAACAAAGCAATCCTGAAGTTTCCAGTGTGCGAACACCGAGTTACTGCCTCAGGAAGGAAAGTGGTGGAAAACACCCCAAAGAAGAGAGGAAACACTTTCCCAAACCAGCTGCCTTACTTTAACTTTATGGACAAGCTTACCAAAAAGCCTAAATGAAGAGACCAGGAGAAAGACTAATTAGACATAGCAGAATCACTGTGCATATATGCTCTCTCATGTACTGATTAAACCAGGGGACATCATGGGGCTATTTCAGGCATAGCATGACAAGAATAATCTCGAGGCCAAGATTTTAACACAAATAAACCAAGAACTTGCTAAATTAAGAAGTACTCTTCAACTGTTTACAGACAATATGTCGTGTCACCATCAATAAAGATAAGCTGGTTTCACAGAATGAAGACCATGATCCCATTTACCCCATACATAGTTTTCTTTCCCTTTAAGGAGCAGCATTAACCGTGTGTGTACTGTTTGCAAACAAAATGTTTATGCCAACACATTTAAGAGAGCATGCTGGCCTTACAAAACCTATTCTTTAAACACACTTAATTGGGTGTTTTTTCTCCAATTGATTCAATTCTCTTCCTCGGACTAATTCCATAAACATTTACATACCTTCAGGAAGGTTTCAGATACTTCCATCCAATTTTGAAGAATCTCATTCACTCTTAGTTTCTTTACCCCCATTTGCATTATTTTCTGCAGTACTGGTTTGGGTTTTTTGTTGGGTTTTTTTTGGATGGTCTCCTGCATGTATTCATATCTCTTCATACATCTTCATGTGTCTTCCAAACTTTCTCCCTTTCCTACAGCCTATAAGCCTTATTCTCATCCTTTCTGGCTAAAGCTTAAGTGCAGGATGCCCTCAAATGCTTGAAAGTTCAAGGCAAAGTATTCGTTATTCAAAGCAGGAGATCCTCTGAAGATAGTACTCCAGGGCAAGACTACTATTAACAGACAACTTTCTGCAAAAATGTTGATCCAATCAGTGAATTGCAGATTTCCAGTCAAGGTAAAAACTCATGTTTCATCCCAGCTGAATCTCAGTTACCTTCACAAACTCACAGACCAAAAGCTATTACTTTGAAGCAGACAAGTCAACGTATCCCAGCTTGGTTACTAGTGACCAAGAGGGACTGAACTCCCACTAGAAGTACTTTTTTCAGTATTCATTTGCTTTATTTCCTTCCCTCTTGCCCAAAAATTTAACCTATACCAGAAACTAAAACATCACTAGTTTCACTCATTTTCACACATAGCTCAGAACTGATCCAGGCTTGTAGTTTCAAACAGTCATCATTACATATGGTATAATATGTTAAAAACTACTGACACTTAAAATATAGTCTAACACATGCTCCACATAGCCTATGTTATTTTTAGGTTTGCTCTTGACTGAGTTTACAATGAAGACTCACTGTTTACATTAAATTTAACAGAGATTAAGTAACAGTTTAATCCACATTATGGAAAGGCCTCCAAGAGGCTGTTAATCTCAGCCCTCCAAACACATAATATTTTGGTAAGAACGCTGTGCCTTAATGTAACACAGTGGCATTGCTGCTCTTTGAGACATCTCTATAAAAAGATTAGGCCACCGAAAACTTACGGAGATATCGTGATTTTAGTATCCGTGTCTTGTTCAATTTTCTTCAGGTTTCTTCCTTCCTTGCCGATAAGTCGTCCAACAAAGTTGTTATGTGCCAGTATCTTCAAAGGAATTTCTTCTGTACTGTAATGGAGGTTACATCCAGTGAGACTTTTGGAAACCAAAGCACAAGTTTTTGTGCATGTTATGGATAAATTTTATTTTTATAGAGATGTCTACTCCCATTCACTTACACATGTTTATACTAGAGCAGAACAAGTCCAAGTGCAATGCACATTTCAGCACTATCCTCTATAGCTTCACTGTAACATACTTGCTAAACAAAACTCAAACTGCAGCAGCAAGAGCTGTTGGGAAAGAAGAAATATACCTTAAAGCTTTTAGTTAGAGCTCAACTTGTTATGCTCTCTCTGATTAAAAGCTATTAGTTGCTCTAGAAACTTCAATATGTGCTCCAGTCCACCTCAAAAATCACAGCCAATGGCTGAAAAATGTAGATGGGTGCTGGGGCTCATTAAGCAAGCAGACTGTCCTGAAAGGGAAAAAAAGTCTTAATTCCTTTACCTACTTAAAGTATGGATAAATATTCACTTGTTAACAGGTTTTTGAAGACCACATCTTTAAATGGAGTCAAGAAGAATTCAGATTTTTAATGCTTCCATAATCAAATGCCTTTTACTCACAATTTAGTATCTTGAGCTTCTTTTTGCATGATCTCCATAATAATTTTACAAGCCGTTGAGCAGCCTTCAGGAGTTGAGTGGATGGTAATTGGTTTCTCAGCAGCACCTGCATTCTCTTTACGATGAATATCAATTCTTGAAAAAAAACCAAAATATTAAACTGTAACCATATACATGTAACCATGTATGGTAAGCCTTATGTATTCCCAGCTCTCATAAAACTAGTTTATTTTGAGTTAACACAGACTACATTTAAGTGGTTCAATTTTGAGAAGTGTACAACTACTTAAACATCTCCTAAATACTATTTCTTTGCATTATAAAAAGCTTTTCCTATTCCGATTCCGTCAGCTAAACCCTATCTTTGTAGACACCGAGATCTCCTTTCCTCACTGAACTCCCATCAAGATATTCAGGAGAGTTGCAAGATAGACAATCTGTGGTAAACCACTGAAGACAACATTTCATCAAGATTTCCCAATACTTTTACCAGCCCTGTCACTCCTGTAATAATGACAGTATAGCTACAGTACAGTCAGGCTTCGCCCCATCTTGTCTTTCTTAATGACCTCAGCAGCCAACTTTCCTAGGACTTCTCTGCTAGCAAGTAGTATTTTAGTACTTGCATTCATCCTCAAGATTACTTTCCTATGCTTTTAAGCCTAAAATTCCTCCTGGCATTAACCTTTCCTCTGGCTCCACTCTCTACCACCCTAAAACTACTAGCCTTAGTCTACAAAATGGTTTATGTAGCTCTAAGAATTTCACAAAAAATAATTATGACCTGCATCAAGACAGGGCCTTGGATATTTTTTATCCTCTGCCAATAACTGCAAGTGACACACTCTTTCCACCTCTGTTTGTCACTTCCTCTTCTCCCCCCCAAATCATAGCTGTTTCTTAATTTAAACAACCATAATGCTTTTCAATAAGCCCCTTTATTTTTCCAGTTCTTTCTGATACTGAAAATTCATATTGTTCCAGTGCAGCATTTTCTAAGAAGCCCATGGCAATCCTTGGTGCAACTGGAAGTAGACGACATTTCTTTTTTTAATCCCCAAACTAATGAAAACAACATACTTGAAGTCACATATCTGTAAAATTAGCAACCTCTGATTATTTCTGCTCTATCCTGTCAGCTTTTTAAGACACAGAAACTTATCTTATGCCAATCTTCCAGGATTTTTGTAGTCTGAGAATTAAACATTTTAGATATCACCTGAAATACTGGTTACCCATAAGCAAACTACAACCAAGTCTTGCCAGGACACCACAAATCTCTTAAACCTGTGTTGTTAAACACAGCAATTAGTCTCCTGGGTTACAACATGCTAATGAGAGGCTGGAAGGAACATGATGATAATCCTGGGTTTGGAGGGGAGGGAGAGAGCCTCTTTGTTGGGGGAGTAGGGTGGGTGTAATTAGAAGGGACTCCCTTATCCTCAGTAACTACTCTCAGAACTGAAGCCACACACCCTCATACCTGTCACATACAACTCATTTCCAGGTCCTGTCTCCTGTAACTACAGGGCTGGGGGCTCACACCAGTACACTGCTGAAGGCAGCATCTTTCACTCTCCATTCTTAGGGGTATCCTGGAAGAATTCTTTGAATACAATCCCAACCTCCCTCTATGTCTTTGCTGAGCTCTTTCTTGCGGGTAGGGATTTAACATGCACTGAAAATCTCCTCCAGCATCTCTAGACCCAAGCACTTTAAGCTTCTTAGGTCACTTAGCCACTTGCTTTTTGCCTCCTGTGCATTTCCTTAATCTGTTGTTTTGGTGTAGTTTGCAACTTGATAGCAATAAATGTATTCACCAGAAATACATGGGGTGAGGCATAAGAAATAGTGAGGGAAGACAGGAAGGTTATTCCCCCCACCTTGAAAACATTTATAAATCCTAAGAATACCCCAAATTAAACTAATGCTATAATAACCACTTAAAGACTTGGATATGTCACCACACTGCCTCTATGTGCCACAGACCAACATATTACAGCGCTTTTCAGTTACACTTTGTGCCAGAACCTTATTAGTACATCCATAAGCAAACTCTCCAGTATGAAGTACCATGCCACTAGTACTGTGTAATTTCAGTTTTGTTAAAAACGGCGAAGTAAGTCAGCTAGATTTGAACATGTGTATCAAGAACAGAATCCTGTTCTTAAATCTTGTGAAAGATTTCCTATTCACCATTACCTTCATCTGCTCTCTGACCATGCAGGTTAGTTGTGAAGATTTACAAGTTTCCCTTTACTGGGGAGATGAGGACACGGGATGAAAGCTTACAATTACAGTTTTGTAAAGTAACTTACTTGGACTGTGTCTGCTTTGTAATGTTTCTGATTGTCGCTCCTTCTTTCCCAATAATGGCTCCTACGAACTGAGTGGGAACTAGCATTCGTAGTGGAACGTCTGACTGTGGTTTCTGCCTTGTGGTTGCTCCAGGTGATCCTTGCCTTGGAGGACCCCTCTGTCCAAATCCACGTCTTCCTTGGGGATGTTGTTGTGGAGGTTGCTGGGCTGCCATTTCATCAGGGATGTATGCAACTTTCAACGAATAGTTTTCAAGCTGAAACCCGTTCAGTTTTTCTATTGCTCTATTTATTTGCAAAGTGGAGGAGAGAGGAGAAAACAAAACCACAATTACATGTAGGGCCTTATGAAAAGACATCATTGAGATATAGACTTCTGCTCTTTCTAAACTGCATGACAAAGCAAAAAAACTGGTTCCAAGACGGAAAGCTACATCCAAAATTCTTCAGTCAAGATTCTGTTTACACAACTTTTTCTTTTTTAAAGTCACATATTAAGAACTACAAGTTAGTTCTTGCTTGTTCTGGGCTTCTGTGCATTTTAAAGGCTTTGCTGGTGCAACCCTATCAGCAAAACCTCACAGGAGACAGAGCTTATACACTCAAAAGCATTCTTTTGCCTGATTTAATTTAAATAAGTTTCCCAAATAGAATTAAAGCTGCACCAGAGGGAAAAATTTTTAGCTGCTATCACAGCATCTTCATTAGGGTTTTTGCCAGCACAGCTATTTGCCTGTAGTTTTTGCAATAACTGACATAGTCATGACAGAAGAGAGGTTGAGGGGAGAAGAGATATGAAAGACAGTCTCTGGTTCATTCTCAGCAGGAAAGCAAGCTTTCAAAGCCAGTCAATGGCATTTGAAATAAAACTTTGTCTACAACAGCAACTTGCAACTAACCAACTAGTCGTGCAACCACGTTTAAAACTTTAGCAGGAAATTAAAACGAACGTGTCTGTTAAACTCTCCATAGATGCAAAGGTGTTAGAAAGCATTTGAACAACGTTTCAAGTTCACTTGTCCTTTTAGACACCATGGTCCATCATGCTGAATTACCACACAGTTGCTCAGCTCTCCCTGTTCCCAGCCCCTCTTTCTAACCAAGGTGGGGCCAAGTTGCAAGTCCACCTGACCTACTGGTCTCCTTCTCCTCACAGAGAAAGCACAACTCTAAGCTTAAAAATAATTGATTTTGGGGGGGTAGAAATCTTCTACTCACAAAGAGTTAATACAATTAACTCATTCAGGAACATGCAACACACTGATAATCTAGTGCTATAAAATTAAAATATTTGTCCAAGACAGACATTTCAAGTTTCACTACAGATAGCATATTATTCAGATTATCACCTATATATTGATATCACCAAAACATGCATTAATTTGGAATAGTTTATAAATGCCAGGCTTTGTCATGGACAAAAAAAATTGCTGATAGATGTTGTTTAAAGACAGTATTTAAATTAAAAACAGTTGTGGAAGAGAGGAGATTTCCATCTCATATTAAAGAACCCTCCAACATTTTCATTAAAAAGATCCAATAACTATATGCTCTAGAGTAAGGCCTCTAAAACTCAGAAATTTAACCCAGTCCCTACATTCACAAACATTTGGAGGCAGTTACTGCCAGTTTATCAAACACTACCCTCAGCAACACTTTCACTTCTGCCCCTACTGCAGATATAAAGGCTGATGTTTGCCAGTCACTTAAGTTTTTGAGGGTAGCCCATGGAAAGTACTATTTATCTTCTGGGTGTCCTGTTTGACAGGCTGGGTCTCAAGCAGCTGCTCAAGCCAAGAAGCAGCTTTGCAGTTAAGATGTGATATATGGATACTGAGGATAACAAGCCCCTCATCTCCCAGCATTTGAACCAGCATTCTCAAAATACTCCAGCCAGACAGTAAGAGCTTACAAGAAAACCAGCAATTTGCATCTTTGAAGCAGAGTTTAATGAGGGTTGATAATAAATAAGGCCCATGGCAACACCAATGAATGCAGAAAGCAAAATATTGAATAACTGATCACTGCTCATTAAATACTTCTTTTCACCAAATGAGACACAGGTCCTTTGGGAACAGAGCTGGAGTGTAATTGCTCCTGTAACAGAAGAATCTCTTACGGCATATGGCAAAAGAGAGCTAGATTAAAATTGGCTGAGGCTATTTCAAAGCTGACATTTCTTAACTTTTACTCAACAGACTTTGAAGAGCACTTTATCACATAGAAAACCACGTTTACAAAACAGTAAGGGCAGCGAGCAGCCAGACTAGTAAAACTTGTGTTCCTATGGATTTGTTTCTCAAGTTTTAGTTCCCGCATAGATTTCCAGTGCCTGAAAGGCATTTTCCTCAAGTCTATCTCCATGGAGATCCTATCCGGGAAAGGGGTCTGAAGCCTTTTCTCTTTATGCAACCTGAGCATACTAAGTTCTTGGTGGTTGCAAATACCTGAGATCTCTATTTTTGGGTTGAGCTTTACTGAAATGAGCCAAAAAGTTCAACGGCCACCAGGGAGGCAAATGGCACCATCAAACAGTGCAATTGCACAAGCCCTGTTTCCTTTGGAATCAAACCTCAAGATGTTGGAGAGATGAGCACCAACAATTTTGCAAACATGCTGGTAGGCTCTATTGATATCCAGCCCAACTCATTTCCTTCCACGTATTCATTTGACAAGTTCAGACATGGCTTCTTTCCCAGAATGCTCCAATCTCCTCTGGCTTTGAAACATCTCAGACCAGAATCCTAGCACTAATACAAAACCTTACCTTAAATCAGTGCATGAGACTTCACTCTTCCTTAGAAGTCGTAAAGGGGACAAAGACTAGGCTTTTTGTTTGCAACCAAGCAACATACCTATCATGTTTTCACAAGAAACATTCTACAACAACAACTGGCAATTATATATATGCCATACTTCTTGTGGAAAGAAGGTTGGAATTTTTCTACTTAAGAAAAAAAAATGAACTGCTGAGTGTTTCTATATGACTATAAGTACCATATATTCAAAGCAAACTGAGAAAAGGTCATTTGCCATTGCGGAAAATCAATTATGTCAGCAGTGAACAATCCCTAGCCACCAAAGTGATATAATGACATGGAAAAACAACATGGTAAAAAAATATTGTATGGGTTGTTTTTGAGTAAGTACATGTAGGCACACCTGCTTTAAAGGTCACTTCTTTAGTTAATACTAGAGATACTACAGTATCTGTAGTACTGTATACTAGATTCTACTAGAGATACTATGGTAGCATCATTTGTTTAAATTGGTGTAGATATTTAGAGAAAACATTAAAATAACTAATTCATCTTCCAAGTCAGAGTTCTCAATATTTTATAGGCTGACTTTTTTTATGATTTCACTTGTTCAAGTGATGAGAAGTCCAAAGAGTCAGTAATTAAACACTGCTCTCCCAAGCTTTTGGTGACACTGTCATTTCTTGGGTAGATGGTCTCACGTTCTGCACCAATTTGGGCACACACAGGGGAATGCCAAGATAACTAATTTTCAGTAATGTAGCAAATATACAGTTCTGGTGCATTTCTCATAGAAGATACAAGCCCACAGCTTTTGAAAGGTCACTTTGGCTGTTGAGCCTGGCCTTCACATTCTAATCCTTCACAGTTTTTACTAGGTTTTTAAAGTGCTGTTGTACACCTTTAATTAACTCTTCTGAACTCATTTTTATCAATTTTGTGGCACAAAACATAGGGCTGGAACCAGGCATGGCGATAGCTCAGCAGCTCTTCAGCCCAAAATTTAAGAAGTATCTAGGCACTGCTTGGGGGAGGGAAGGAAAACAAAACAAACCATGAAAAACAAGAATAGAGATGAGTGATTAGGAGCTGTCTTCTAGATGAATGCAAAATTGCTGTAAAACAGCATCTTCTACAACACTTATGATCAGGAGAGCCATTCCTGCTCCTTGGGAAAGCCTGAGCCTCAGAGGAAAGCAAGCAAACTGGTTCTTCACAGCACTAGCAGCATTTGTTTCAGCCAAGGCCATCATTACTGCTGCAGTTCACCAAATACACATCAAATTCACCTCCTTTTGTAAGCAGATACTTGCATTGACTAACCACCTCAGAAAACCAAGCCCAAACCACAGCAACATCACCTCTGCCTTTCTGCAAAGGCCTCTGCCTTTTCAAACAGGGCTAGGGATCTCCTTCCATGACCATAAGTTAATTAAGGCCAAGCAGGTTATCTCTGTCAGAGGGCACTGCTGGTACCTACTGAAACAAACCACAAGCCATCTTTTATGCAAGGGCTGAAAGTCTTAGAGTCACTTAATGAGGACAAAGAAGGAAAAAAAAATCACTAAACTTTCTCATTAAGAGGTATCCTCCTCTCCTTGAAAAATTAATGTTTCATGGAAACAGAAAATGCTCTCTTTTTATATACCAGCAAGAGCTGGCACACAGGAAACTCCTAGTGTAGTTCAGATTACTTTTTTATAAAACAAATTCATTAGGAGACTGCACCAACTACTGCCTATACTCTGTTAAGATGTACAGCAGCCTAGCTTATGTTCACGTGACACCTGCTCAGAAGTAAAAAGATCCCTACGTAAAAAAGTATTCTGTAAATTATTCACCTGAGTTTTTCACATCAAAATGACATCTCACCACTGTCCCCTCATGAACTCCCTGTGAGAGGATGTTTGCAGTGTTCTCCTTTCTGATGTTAGTGGAGGTTAAACATCCTAGATAAACGATTGCAATAAAAGCACCAAGTCTTGTGCTGGAAATCATTCACGCATTGATAGTGTGATGACACTAAGCACTAGATAGAGAATATATTTCACTCCCACATGCAGCTTGTATGTACACCACCTTTCTTTTTTCCTCCTTGAACAGACACGTTCGAATACTGATAAGACAGATATACATGACAATTTTGGCATGAAGATGGGGGTTTTGCATAAATTAAAAATATCGTTTTCGTGAGTATTTCTGGAAATAAAAACAAAGCAAAAAAATAAATAAGTCTAAGCTTAGAGTCATACACCACTGAATTTTCAGTATTATTGTTCCTATGGCAACATTAGTCCTTACCCATGATGGTATGTAGAAGTATTAGTTTTATGAACTCTAATCATTAATCAAGGATACATATTATGTGCACACACACAGAGCTTTATTATACTGAAAATATAAAACAAAATAGTTTCTTTTTGCAAGTATTCTAATTAAAAGGTGACCACTGTTGTCAACACTCAAAGTAATATACCTACTTATATCTGTAAAGATGCAGATCATGAGCTTCATGTTTCAGTCCACATTTCAAATACACCACCACTCACAAGACACAACCCCAAGACACACCTCACTCCTGAGATTAAAAAAGTAAAAAAAAAAGGAAGATAGACACCTAGCCCCATACTAAAACATTACACACCCACTTCATATGTGTGAGGCCAACTTTGCACAGAATTTCTCTTTCAGAATCTCGAGTAGAGCTAAATCCTGCAGCATGCACTAGATGCTGACACTAGAACATTGTTGGGAGTGAAAGAGGAGATAGTGTAACTTCTGAAGATGACAATTTAGGTGGCAGCATGTCACAAGGACACAGTCAGCATGTCCTGCTGGTAGCAGTCAGGGATCAACACTGGGAGAAGAGGGGGTGCCCTTTAGCAAGCAAGTCCTAAGTGGCCTTGGTACCAATGTGCAGCTGGTTGGGCTGTTCAAACTGAACCACAGGCTTCTTTCTGCTTCAGGCTCTGCCGCTTGCCATCTGAACTCCTCTCTTCCCAATATTCTACAATCCACCACAACGTTCAGTAATGGCATGTGCCATAGCAGGGTGCACATGCTTTGAAAGGCACTCTCTAGTTTCTGCAAAGGACAGCAGCAGAGGCAGTTTCCAAGTTGGAACAACTCCCTCCTCCTCCCAAGCTCTTGCAAGAGAGGAGGGGATGGGGTCACAGTGATGCCTTGGCAGTCCCAGCCTTCTCCATGATACCCACAGTCCTGGAGAGTGAAAGGTGGTTTTCCCAGGTCCATGCACAGTTCTGTGCTTGCTGTACAAACCTACCAGGCTACCCACAGTACCTGATCTGCCACTCTGACTTCTCTGCTCTGGCCACAAAGGCAAGGAGCAACATCCTGCTTCTTCTACCAAGACATCCTCATGCCTGTCCAGCTAGGAAAGAGAGGCATTACTATGACAGGTCAAAACCACAGATCTCCATTCCAGCTAGAAGTCAGTAACTATGCACATCTCCAATTTTGGGTGCTGTGTGCTCAGTCCAAGACTTATTCTCAAAAGGACTGCAGCATTATTCACAGATTTCAGTTTCCAGCTCAGTTTTGGATGTAGCCTTATATTGAATATGTCACAATTGCAGTACCAGCCTAGATTGAAAAAACCACCTCTGACACAACAATTAGACTTGCAGGACAGAAGGCTCAACTTCCAGCTGGGTGTAACCAAAAGTTCTGTTCAAAAGCAACATCCTCCCAGTAATGCATACTGCACTTGTTTAGAACTGCTTAGCAAAAATACCTCCAGATTGTCTTCCAGCACACCGCGCTGCCAGTACACACTCCAGCAGGCACTGCAATGCCATACAGTTCAGTCCACCCAGCGGAAAAATAGCCAACTTTGCATGTTTTGTCAGCCAGCACTAACTGCGAGGTTAGAACGTGTGTTGCGGAAAAGACACAACTAGAACTAGGGATCCACTGTGTGTGGTGGCATAGAAAACTCCACATCACAGTGCTTGTTCCAGAAGTCATGGCTAAGAGCATCATTCAGCCTGAACAGCTAAATTCCAAAATACAAAGCCTGTTATCAGCTGCTGATTCTCAATGACTCTAAACAGCTCTTGATAAAGTCAGTAGTTGTTACTCCTTGTCCTGCATAGGCTGACCAGCACTGCCTTTTATCAGCTATCAGCACTCATACACCACTCCCCCTCCGCAGCCCTTCTGTCCACCACAGCCAGTTCCAAGCAAAGCTAGGTCATGTCTGGGAAAACCATTCAACTGAAACACCGGAGTCACTACAGAAAATTCACAAATGCACAGGTCCTGTAGTGATTCTTCATTCCTCACAGTTTTTCCCTATAAAACCTTCTATCCAGCCACTTCTTCTCTTAGAAGTTTCTAACTGGTTGCAAGGTTGCATCCTGTACCCAGACAATCTAAGCTAACATTTTCTGTACAGAAAGTGGACTCCCCACCAACCCACCCCCACCCCTTAGAAAATCCTGTGTCCATATCAAAACATTAACAAAAGCAAATCAATGCTCCCCACTAGCCCTACCTATTCAAAGCAATCAAACCCTGTGTCATCATTCAACCTGCATCGCTTCAGGTCCACCTCCAACATCCATGCTGGATGCTAATTCACCTGCTTCAGACTCAAAATGCTTCCAGTTGTTGTCACACGAACGCAGCGCCCAAGATAAAATTTTGTCTTGCATGAGAAATCAAGTCTTGTCTTTTGTCTCCGGATTTCCTCCTGTTTGACCTTAAAATTTAACGGGGGGGGGGGGGAAGAAACTGTACATGGTTCTTTTCAGCTTCAGAAGGAAGTGCACAAGTCCAGGAACCCACTTCACAGATGACAGATAGCTCAAAAATATGTGCAGTGCTTCTCTCCACAGTGTATTAGGTACTTCCTCCTTAATATTTTCAAAGGACGAACTGGCACACGTTGCATTAATTTAACACTGTACCAGAAGTTTCTTCAGAACTAAAAATTCAACATTTTCCTTAATTACTGTGCAACAGAATTAAAAACAGAAGAATCTGAAGAACTTGAACAATTCAGATTTTAAGAGGTGGTAAATAGTGAATTCAAGAAAAACGCTGCTTCCTTTAGCTCCAGCATACACAGGAGGCACCACTGACACAAGTTTCCCATCGGATTTGTTTAGAATACACTAACAAGTAACCTAACACTTTGAAAGATTAAATACATGTGTTGTATTCAAGTTACACAGAAGTCATAATTACTTAATTAGATGTACAAATATTTCATTTGTAATTTTGAATTAATGCATACCATAAGCATACTCTGCATCTTAACTGCTGATTTTAGTTGGCCACAAGGTGGCAGAAATTTCCAAGTTAAAATAAGAGGATCATTGTCAGCTATTCCATGGCTTTGGTTTGGTTTAACCTGCTACAGCTAGAAAGAGGAGGAAAACGTGTTTATGTCACAGGATTAAAAATTGAGGAATACACAAGTCCCTTCTCCACCTGTGATGGAAAAGCAAAATTAAAACTATAGTATAATTTATAATACAGATATTTAAATAAAAAAAATAGACAACCACTGACTAAGTAAAGTGTTGTATTTTAAAATTTTGATATCTAGATTGAAAGTTAACAATTACCGAAGATATAAGCAAGCATAAGATACATGGCCTAAAGTTCAAAAAGCCCAAACAAATTATTTTACGTATTCAGATTATGACCTTTTGCATGTTTGGAAGCAGCATTAAATTTATTAATTAAAAAAATAATTTCTTAAGTGAAATTCATAGCTAAGTAACAGAAACGAATAGGAGAAGAATGCAGCTGTTAGCCAGAAGAGAGAGACAGAGTAACCAACACTGTAAAAGGGCATCACAAAGCTTTTTTTAAAACATGGCTAAACATCATTAAGCAGTAACTCCTGTTCTCTGTAACTGGCAAGTCATTAACTTTCTGCCCTCCCCAGTCAAATAATTTCACTCACATTTTCAATTTTCAAAATTATTAATTGGTAATGAAAGTGCAGGTAAAGTTGATGGCAAAAATAAGCAAATTGAGGTAAAGCACATAAGCCTTAGCAAGGGGAAGATGAGAAACTTTAAGGAAGTTATTGTTTACACAATCGTTTTATTAGTAAATGAATCAGAATTGAAGTTGCGTATAGGAATCACATCATGAATTCCAAAATGCACTTTAGGCCACAGTAACAAGTAAGATACTTACTGTCTAGCCTGGTCTTTATTGCCATATGTTACATTTACAACTGCGGTCTCCGTGTCAGTGTTCACTAGAGAGGAAAAGAGAGGGAAAAGAGGTTAAGTTCAGCACGCACTCGCTTCCCACTACAAATTTAAAAGCAATTTGAGAGTAGAGCCATACCTTGCTCACAGTTTTCCACTGTTCCATACTGAGCTAACAAACTATCCAGCACCTACCAAGAGGTAAAAGAAAGGACAGATTTCAATTTCAAAACAGATTAATAAAACAAAAGCCTGTAAAAATCACTGAAATTTGTAATACTTTTATCAGAATGTAGAGCATTCAAGATATCCATTCCAACAAAGAAGAAACGTTAACTGTTTTGGGAAGAACAAGCACACATTGCTTGTTTTCTTTCCCACATCAAAAAAAACCCAAAAAAACCTGTGTTGAAGACCTCATGAATGTGAAAATACAGAACGTCACTCCAAGAAGTCACACTGTGCTGTAAGTCCCAAACTTTGAAAATAAACCTCCAGCTCACCTGCCCTCAGAGTGGGCTAAGGCAAAGGCAGGAAGAATTAGAGAAGAGGAAATCTGGAATATAATCTTTCCGTGTACCCCAAGCACATACACATAGCTTTGCCACTGTTTATTCTTCTCCCTTCCCAATACACACAAGTCATACACAAAAATGTTATTCTCTTGTCTATATAAAGAGGTTAAACAGAATAACCAGGACATCAAGAGCTGTTCTGCAATTAACTCGACAGTTTTGCGAAAGACCCATTCCAGAGGAATCACTTTCAAATAATTGTAAAGATACTGTTGCAAGTCACAATTATTGTAGAAAGTTAAGGAGGAAGAGGTAAAAACATATGAGAGGCAAAAAAATCTGAATGAATTATGAATGTGGCATAATTCGCTTTATTGTAATCAAATGGAGAATGAAGAGGGGAACGAAACAGTGAGACTTTTCAGAAAATTAAGGTGTCAATATTCCCGTAAAAACATTGGAATACCTACAGTTGTATAACTTCTAAAATTTACATAGTATATAGTTTATTTTCTCCTTGGTGAGAAATAATGTTCCAGAAAACCATGACTGTGGCAGTAACCACCACAGAACAAGTACATCATTGTGGGTTTTTGCGTCCTAATGTTTTGCCTCAAGAATTAAAACGACACTGGAAAAGTTCACAAGTTACACCAAGAAGTGAAAAAATTAAACTTGCAACCTTTTCTGTGGCCAAAGTGCCATTCTTCACTTCAGTTAGTCTCTTAAGGCAAAACGTCAGTACAAAAGGGAGGAAATCCTTTTGGGAGAGGAAGGAAACAAGGAAGCAAAGGACAAGAGGAAAGCAGTAGGCATAAAAACGCATCTGTGAGCTTCCACTTGCTATAACCAGCAACTGAGAGTCCACAAAACCTCAGTCCCCAAAAATGTAAAATTCAGAGTCTACATCCTCATGAGATTAAGAATTCAAAAATTATAACTTATTAATGTACCATATACTTTTGCTAAAAGCAAACGACATTTTGAAGCTAAGCTGCAGTTTATATGCCCAAACTTAATGACAACTTACACGACCATAGGGTTTCCAATCTTTACCACCTAATAAAATTGAAATTGTACACAGACATTTCAAAGGTAATATTTCAAATCAGGTATTTAAAAAGCAATGCACTGCTATTTCTAACTGCAGAATTTCCTCATCCTTCTTTTATGGGATCTAATAAGTTTTCTTGGCAACTGTTTTGTTTCCATAGAGAAGTCTACTCAGAGTTAACCTTTTCAGTCCCCTAAAAAAAAATTAAGTAATTTTTCTGCCACTCCTCAGATCTGACAATTTGAAACTCTCTAAGGAAAAGCTTGCTCTGAAATTCCTTAAATATTACTGAAGCAGAGATGCTCCAGAGTATTAAAAGTCTGTGGAAGATCCTTTTAAGACAACGGAAACATTGGCACAGACAAGTGGGAGTTGCGAGGTCTGGTCTGCAGCCCTATTTCCACACCAGCCAGGAGCCCTGTGATTACCGGCTTATGTGGTGATTGTGCCTCCACTGAAAGCAGTGGGTGAGCAGAATCTCAGGTGGGGTCAGGGTTTTACAACAAGTAAAGCAAAGCAAGTCCCTGGCTTAAGAGTTCCATTCTGTGGTGTTTACTTGAAATAGGATGCTGAAGAGTTAATTAGCCCGATAAAGCAGTTTCTTTGTCCCTACAGTGCGTCAACACCCCAGCCGTATCTGCTGTATCACACAGCAGACCGTACTACAATGGGAGCCAACATCTTCGCTTAGCGAAGACAAGTTTTTATTATGTTTGAACTGCACAGACCACCAGCTTATGCCCACCGTGCCCTGAAGCTGCATTACTTCAAAAATCAGAATTGCATTTTCAATCTTAATCAGAGAGGAAAAGAGAAAAGCTGTAATGCCAGCGGTATCATGAGATTTTCTTGGATAATAATTCATCTGTGTTTTCTAAGTTATTTCCATATCAAGTTGATATTCTGGGCTAAGCATACCTTTACATTAAGACTCACATATTGAAGTCTCCAGCTTCACCAAGAACAGGAATGCTTTAAAGCTGAATCCACACAACTTTTTTAGATACTAAGCTCCCCCTAAAAACTACGACTTTCAGAATGCTTCTGGTCAGCCATCAAAAGCCTCTAAACACACTAGCTTTGCATCTGCCCCACAAAGCCTAAGAACCAAATAGCTCCTTTGCTGTTAATGCTGAGGAATAAATAGCCCAGGACAGCATATTCAGCATCCCACTCCTCTTCACCAGGGGTTCCCCACTTATGCTGCTCTCCTTAATCCTCTTCTGAGCTGTTTCAGTCAGAGACTGTGTCCATCTGGGCTTTAATCCAAGCGATCCGAGTTCCCATATTCTTAAAAGTGTTGCTTTACCAAGCAGATTTAGGAGAAGTTTCCTCAAAAGATTGAAGCTTTCTTTAACTGAAATGAGAAACTGTCCTCTTGGGTCAAAGACACTTGCTCTCCACAGCACTGTCCTCAGTAGGCACTTGTATTTTCATCACCATCAATCTCACACAGCAAGGATTTATGCATGACCCACACTGCAGGGGTAGCCTTTTAACCAGATTGTATTTAAAATGCACTAGTAAAAAAGTTTCGGCAGCAGTTGGGGCGTATGAGAGCATGTGAGGAGCAAGCTTCATGGGTGAGTACACTTTTAACTGAGCCAGCTAATGCAGTTGGAAGAAGTCACTGCAACTGTATTCAAAGCCAGATCCTCTATTGTAACTCACTTTCAAAACACAGAACTCAACTCCTCCATGTGTTTCTTGCTTCACGTGTATTTACCGCAACAGCCAGTTTCTATTCACATCCTTAATTTGTTCATATTTCTCTTTGCACTGTCTTTTCCCTCTCCCTAATTTTTTTCTCCCTAGCCCAAAGACTCTAGTTCTGCTGCAAAACAAACATGTTTTGTTTAAGCTGCTCTTCCGTAACACTCTTCGTGTACAGCCTTGTTGGGCAATCAGAACAAAATTCAAAGCCAAGTTGGTGGTGCAGCAGCAATTCTGATGAGCAGCTGAAAAGAAAAGTTTATTTGTACAAATATTTAATCTAAGCTAGGAAAAAAAAGTCTTTCCTTTTCTTGAGCCCTCCTTCTAGCAGTTGTCTAAATTGGGTCTCCTACTCTTGTTATAGCACAGATGTCTCTCTCACAAAAAGCTGCATTCTTATACTGTGGACTTTCATTCATCAGACTAAAAGCCAATTCTGACTTCATTATAAACAGCATTACCCTACACCAAGCCCCACAGATCGAGGCTGAATTACAAGGAAAAAAGAAACAAGGAAACGTTGCTCTTCAGTAGAGCCAAGAGCTTGAAGCACACATTAAAATATCCCGGTTCTCATGCAGATTTCACAGGTTTAGCAGTAGTACCTCTGAACAAACCAGTGCAGCTGTTTTCAGCACTTTCAGAACAATTTCACAGATCTCCTCTTACAGTGCTGTAGCATTTCTGCCCTATGCCATAAACAAATTAATCTCAAGGCATCTAGTCCATAAGCACAGTTATTCATATTGTTTCTCTCACACATGCACTTCGCAACGGGAACTTCACAGTGATGCTGTAGAACCTGAAGTTACTTTTCTTCACTCCTGCAAAGTAAATCCATTAGACCACCACCCCTTCCTTCTGTGACTCATCATATTGACTGGGAGTTAAAGTGAGACAACAACTGAAATCTCAAATAGCAGAGGCAGAAAGAGAGACAGAAGGATTAGAACCATTCAGTAAGAGACCACATGGAACTTTTTGGTTGCAAAAACTTCACATGTTCCAGGTGATTTAACAAAATAGGAGGGCAAGAATATATATAATTTCTTTATTACTATTTAATTATGTTTATTTATTTTTAGAAAAGTCAGGTGGTAATATGAGTGAAGAAAAAAAGCTGTTAGTGCACATGGCTTTTTGATTTAAAAGAAGAGAGGTGAGGTGAAAGAAAACAAAAGAGCCAAGTAAGGAAAAGAAGGGGGTGTGGGTGCAGAGCAGTGCTGACATCACTCCAGATATAAAGCCTGGCTGAACCACTAATGCCATCTGCACACTTCAAGTACTCTCTTGGTATATTTAAGTCCACAAAAAATTGCAATTTTCAATTAATTATATTAATGCAACCCAACTAACCAGGCCCTGGTGTGCTAAAATTTGCAGCACAGTGTGAGCAGAGCTGGCATTTTATAGCTTTGGTGTGTGAAATAGGATCTCAGCAAAGATTACATTGCTTTCACAGTCCCACCAGCTGCCAACAACTGATGATGACAAAAATGGTCTTCAAAGGACCTTCAAGTTTGGCTGAATCCTTTTGTCAGTAAAAAAATGCATCCCCAACAAGGGTCCTGGCTAGTATGGCTTTACAAAGAAAATGAAATATGAATCAACCCCCAATAAATACCTGAGGAAGCAGTCATTCTTGAAAGGTGTAACTGGATAACACCTTGTCATCTGTGTGGAGGCCATCGTGGATGGGTGAACTTAGGCCCAGGTTGCCCAGCATACCTCCCAGCTTATGCAGCCTATCTGGACCAGTGCCACCAGCCAGAGGCCAAGCATGGCAACTTCACCCATTTACACCACAATGAAGGTCAGAGCACACTGGTCCCTTGTAAAAGGCAGAAGAGCATGGACACGGGAGTACCCAAACCAGCACATGGTCTGCTGGCACAAATTTACTCCTCTTGAAGGCATGTGAATAGGCAAAGCCACTCTGCAATGGCTCAGTGCATTGCAGCATGTGGTGATGGTGTTTTTCATCTTGCGGGCCTGCCAATACCCAGCTTACTGTCCCATGAAACCATGACCATAGTATGGAAGAATCAGAAAAATAAGTCTGGAAGCTGCTGAAGTCATTGTTTGCACACACCAGAAAGGCAGCGCCTGAAAACAATAACTTCGGCTTATTTACCACATCCCATACAAACCCTGGAGTGAATTCTTCTCCTGGGAACTTACAGTTATATCCAAATGTTCAAAACTATTAATAAGTTTACCCTATAATACAATTCCATTTAGGTGGCATTACCAGGGTTTTAAGAATGTAAAGCTGAACCACAGAGAACAAAGCCAAAATTGTCAAAAGGAACTACTAATTGAGTGACCAATTTGGCCACCAAGGGCTTAATTTTCCACAGGGCTCAGCACGTCTGCATGTTTAAAGAGCAGCTTCAAAGCCACTTCTGGTAGCAAGGAGAACAGGGCACTTCCGCAAGAGAGACCTGAGGCTCATCACGAGCCAAACTGAAGACAAGGCACACTGTTAGCAACTAATGGCAACTTCTGCTTAGTTTGCCCAGCACCAGAGACTAGAATGTGGAGAATTCACTTTGCCATGGCAGCATTCGATTCCCCTAACCAAAGGGGTGTTGTCTTCCTGAAAGTCCTTGACTTGTTGCAAAATTAAGGAAGTGTGTGGTGAGTAACTGGGGCACAGCACTTACAGACGAGTCATCTTCACTGCACACGCTGGACTTGTTAGTTGACAGCAGAGCCATGCTCTGGTCCAAGCCAATGTCCCTCCCTACAGTGCTAAAAGCAAACACTCAGTCCCTATTTACCTTGCTCTCATTATGGCACACCTGAAATGCTGAAATAAAAATAAAAAAGTAAGAGATGATTTGGACTATTTCAACTTTGGTGTGTCAAATTAAGCAGAAGATATACAGCAACTGAAAATAGGTCTCAGGTAGAGGAACACATGCAACCATGACTACAACTATTGTAACCAACTCCACATACCCATATGTGTTTAAGTAATTGCATATAATACTGTTGGATCATTTTCATATATATATACATACCTCCGCATATAATATAAAAAGATAATGGAAAACGAGGGGACTAAATGCTTTAAAAACACACCAGTATTCAACAAAAGGTAAAAGGACCTGCCTTAAATCTGCTAAATCAGAAATCACAGTAAGTATAATTAGCATAGTTAGAAACTAACCTTCTATCTGTAAAAGAAAAAATTAAGCAGAATCCAGTAAGTGTAAGCAACACAGTATACCATTACAGGTGAAGATCAGCATATGAACTTCCTCTCCCTCCTGTTTTTAAATAAAAATTCATACGATGGAAAAATTCATTAAGAGAGTATTCTAATGAAGCTCTGAAAATAGAAGAATTTCCAAGACATTTTTTGGCTACAAAGTTAGCCCAGGTACTGAATGCAGCAGGCAAAAAGTTCTTGTGTGCTTTCATGTCCCCACATTACACTTTAAGCTGGAAATAGTCTCTTGAATGTGATAGGGAGGAAAGATTAGTGTGCATTACACTAAGGAGGTATGGGATACAGAGGGAAAAAAAAAAGCACATCTTAGTATCAAGGCTGACAAATGGCATTAAATAGTCTCCAAGGTTTAAAAAAAAAGTACTCGAGAAATGTTGAGAGAAAGAAAAAAAAACCACCTTCTTAGATGCATGGGTGGCCTCCTTCACAAAGAGATTAAAGGGAGCAGGATAATTCTGTTTGGAAAGGAGCAAGAGGGAATATGATACAGGTATTATGAAATAACGAATCATGTAGTGATGGCCAAATCAGCAGCTTCTGTTCACCCTTCATCTAAATTAAACGAAAACAAGTTTGAAAACACAGAAATAAGTATTTAAGCAACACTATCTGAACGCAATTAAGTACCACACAGTATCTGCTACAATATTTTATTCCTCTCCCCTCTCCTCACGCTAAAGATGTCACTCCAAAAGCAGTTTCAGATAATGTCAGAGTTTAGGAAGCAGGCTAGCACCAGTATAAATATTGCCGATTCAGGACCCATCCTGATTTCCCAAAAATTAAAAAGCACCTTCATGCAGATGAGTCCTTACAGGCAGCAACTGCTGTTTTACACAGCTAATCCCTGTTCCCAGGATCTCCTCATGGGCACTGCTGGGGCCCCCTCCTCCTCCTCCCCAGGCAGACGGGCTACCAGGACATTTCTGCAGCTCGGCGTGAGGGAAGGATCACATGCTGGGCTGGCAGATGGGTGTTGTGAAACGTGGTGGGAAGCAGCAGCAACACAAGCTCATGTTCATCTGCCTCCTCTCACATGGAGGCGGCCAGTTTAAGTGGAAACACTCTCCACTACTTCTACGATCTCATTTGTAGTTTGCCAAAGGGAAGAAAAGAAAAAAATTCTAAAAGCATTACTACCCAGGGAGCATCCACTGCCCAACTTTGATTAAACGATAGACTACAAAAAAGCAAAGGAGATGGCAAATTTTAATAGAATGGTTGGAAAATACACTGGGATAAAGCATGAATTTCCTACTTTACTTAGGGCACTACACTGAAATACAATTGGTGCTTTACTGACCGGTTTGACACCTCCAGCAAAGGCCTCTGTCAGGAAGACTGCGGCTCAGCCCCACAGGGCAAGGCGCTGTGTCCTGCTCAGCGCCATGAAAACCAAAAAGGAAACAGTTATATTTTTCCTTTCCCCCTCAATCTTTCAGTCCGCTCAATTTCATTAATGCTGTATCAGTACAGAAAATGCATTCTCTGTATTAGGAAGGTTTATCAGGAAGATCTGCATTTCTCCTACATGCTTTTACTCTTTCCTCCGTGCGTGTGCACATGTGCATGTTAAAAAGGCACTTTTTGAAAGCTGTTTTGCGTAGCTATTAAAAAGTCTTGGTGTCTCTTCATTACTGGTCTACAAGGCTGGTGCTAGTCTGATACTTTTAGTTTCAGTATAATAATAGTTCATTTCTTTAAAAAAAGCCTTCAGTAAAGTTGGAAACCTGCAACTATAACTGAAATCTGTCAAATTAAAAATCAATTTTTGATTCATCTTTAAGAACTTGTAATTGTTTATCAGTTCCAAGAAATCTCTCAAGAGCAGAGGGGTAATTTCATGCAGGTGCCACATTTACAAAAGAATACTCCTTCTGGTACAGGTATGCTGGCACATTGTAGAAACAGAACCAAGTCTGTGCTTGATACCAGGGAAATCTTTTCTGGGAAAATTGTCCCATATTCTAACATTAAGCATTTCCTTTAGGATCTGCTTTTATCTATCTAAAAATGGTAGGAGGGAATCATAGAGGAAAATCCTGTAAAATGGATTTAGTTCACAGATTAGTGCAGATAAAAATAAAGTATATTAAGAACTCAGATGGAGATCACATCTGAGACATTCCTTCTATTGTGCACAAGACTCAAGATGACAAGCTTTCAGGAAAAAGATAAGCCCTTAACAACCACTTCATGAATATCTTTATATCTATATACTTTTATAACTAGGAAAAACTATAAAAAGATTAAAGCATTTTACTTGAGTTATATTTACAAGATTCCCCCTCCCCCTTTTTAAATTGGTCATCCATAAGATGCACACCATGCCTTTGGCTTCCCAGCAGTCCTACTAAGGGACAGCATTGCTGTGGATCAGACATTTAAGAGAAGGTTTGGCCACTAAACAATGGGTCTCTGAAATACCAGACTATTGAAAGGAGGGAATTTTTATCTTCATTTACAGAGGCTTACAGATACACAGGCTAGGTTGCTGGATACTCTCAAACAAAGCTTTCCCTTGAGTTGTCAGTGCACATCACCTACCTCACCTCCCTAGTTATTTTGCTGTCATGGCAAAAATTCCTGCACCTGAACTCAGACCATCAGTAGCACTCTCATATAGGGCACACTTGGAGCAGCTCAGTCACTGGAGTAGGTATAACAGCTACACCTGAAATTGCTGAAGTCATCCCAACAGCTGGGGAAGAACAGTTTTTTCTTAACCCACCTCTCCTGGTTTCTGTGTCTGTTTTCAGGGAGAGGGGAAGAAAGAGGACAACCTTATCTACTCCCTGATGTGAGGGCTGGACATTAAAAGAAGTTGAGTGGGACTCAAAAATTCAAGCCTGGGGTCCAACAAAAAAACAAATTTTATACACTTTACATCAAGATATGGATAGATCTCGGTAAAGCAAGAACACCACCTTTGAGTATTTGAATTACTTTGAGCTGTACAATCAGATTAAAATAAAATCTACGGTAAAGGTCTCTAACGCAGAGATGAGAGTTTTGCAAGCAATAACCATTAAGTGTTGTCAAAGCCTCCAAGCTGCAGAAACATGAACCTTGGAGCAAAGGGGAAATCACAAGATTTCAGTGTAGAAAATCTCTGGTAAAATGTATTTAACTAGCAGCTACGCAATCATTCAGATAATCATCAAAATATAAGTACACACATTTAAAACATTCAAAATGAAGTTATTAAAAAAAGCCTAAAAGGGTTATAGTTGTAAAATTCTGTTAAACACACATTTACTAAGATCTAGGAGTCTAGCTTAAAGTATCTCAGCATTACGGCCAACTCATGCACTAATCTGAAATCTAAGGTTTAAGAGGATGTTTAAAAAAAAAAATCCTACAAACTTTTGAATGTGATTATCTGAACTAGAAATCAAGACTGCCAAAGATACACTATGCTAATACCATTTGACCTATATATACCCAAACAAATCAGTGTGTGAATGCTGAGTGCTAGCCAACAGCTAGCAGACTATAAATTACTGTTAAGTGTCAGTTTCGAAGGATCAATCACATGACAAGATGACTGGAACAATTCAAGGGGAACAGCCATAGTTAAATGAGCTAGCTATGCCTAATGTGGTTCAAGAGAGATCTCTGCTTCCATCTAACTTGCTATTCCTTAGAACTACATATGAAAAGTACAAGAAATCAAATACAGAGATCTTAACTATTCTTACTGATTCCTATGACCCATAGGAAAGCTTAGACCTAAGTCTCTGTCTTATACTTTATAGCCAAATTTTAAAACTAAATAATCAGCTCTGCCCAATACATCAGGCTTCAGCAGCTAAAAAATCCATTAGAGCTGTCCTTTGCAAAAGTCACCCTTGTGTAAGCATCTGAACAGTTTGGTAGTATCAGGTGCTAGACTGATAAACCCACAGAACCTACTTTTCAGAAACTTGGACACCCAATTTCAATGCAACTTCTTTCTTATGCTCTGAAAGAGGCACTGCAAATATTTAGGTAAGTGGCTCCAGTCCTGTTTCACTGCTCCAGGTCCTGGTTTGAGCTAGAACAGAACTAATTCTGTTCAGCGATTTTACTTTTCAGCTCAGTCTCATCTAAGTAACAGCACTTTCTGAAGTTAACAGCAGATTTTTGCAGTGCCTGCTTCTAGCAGTGATATGCTTAATGTTTAGAGTCACTATTGAGGCTTTGCGTGCAGAAAGGCTCTTGCTTATACTTGCTCCTGTGCAGACCAAGGTCACTGCTAAATCTTGTGTACCATGTTGGGGGTGCAGAAAGTAAAAGGCCACACCTCTAAGGATATGTATATGGGATATTCCATCCCATATACACATCATATTCAGTATAAAGCTGAGGGATCACGAGGGTCAAGCTTTTCTTCAATGGCCAGTGTCCAAGGATGGTTCTATCAATTCTGTCTTTGATCTGAATCCCATGTGTTCCTGAATCTAGTTCCAGAATCCAGCTCCTGAATCTAGTTTCCAACCACTACTGAGTCCAGTCTGGGACTCCACACTATCAATAGTGATGACAATATTATTGCCATCAGGGGAGTGGGCTTTGATGGTTTTCTTTTCCAATCCATACATATCTCTCCATTATTCCCTTTGTCTTCCCCTTCTGGGATAGAAAAGGTGTTAGCAGATACAATCGGTCGTTGATCTAGTGGCCAGCCCAGCTCCAAACCTCCACAGTCCACAAGCTATCCTTCACTAAAAGTACTTTAACTCTCTACAGCAATATTCCCCTGAACATTAATCAAAAACCTCTGGAGTAGCAATAAATGAAGAGTAAAGCTGACCAACACTGCAGGGCACCAAGAAGTTGTATTTCATTTACAAGTTTCACTTTCACTATACAGTGAACAACCCCCTCTTGTCAAAACAACTCATTCACCTTAAAAGCTTAACATTAAAATGATTTTTTTTTTATATATATTAAACAAGTCAGCATTGTTTAAAATAGGGGAAGTGGGAGTGTAAATCCCCAGCATACGCCTGTACAAATGTACACTTCATTCTGTTTTTTCACTGATTCATAGCAAAATGCTCAGCCCAACAGAAGGGGAACTAAATTTTTAGGTAGAGAGGGAAAGAGTACTTCAGTGCTTTGTTATTGACATGAGAAGAAAGAGGAGGTGGTGTAAGAGAAACTAGGAAATCTTGGCTATTCACTTGCTCAATACTTAGGGGAGCCACAGTTCAAATCCTTGCTCATGGCATCTGGAGGAGAATGAAACATGCTACTCAGACCTCTGAGCACAGCAAGAAGATGCAGAGAGCAGAAGCAGAGAACTGCTAGAACAGTAGGAAAAAAGTGATTTCAAATCATTAGTGGCACACACCTCTCACGTTAAACAGCGGCTGTGCGTAACGAAAGCAGTCACAAGCTGATCGTGGCCCCTGACTCTAAGAGCTTGTGAGGTGTAAGTGATGGGTGTGGGGAAGTATGGGGTGCAGGGGGTGTAGAATGGAAACATCCACCTGATTTTCCAGTTGAAATTTAAGGTTACACTTAGCCAACCTGGCCTGCTCCAAAAGCATGGAGCAGACCCTCCTCACTGACTAGCTGTAGAAATGAGGAATAGGCAGCCCAAGAGCTGAAGGAAGACCAGTTTGACTGGTGGCCCAGTCTGGGTTTCTGGGGCTGGAGGTGAAGAGTGAGGCAGGAGCATCCAGGAGAGATTTCACAGGGAACTGTAACCAAGCCCTTTAGAAAAGGATATGGGGGAAGTGACCTGCTACTATGGGAGCAATTAGTACCAGAAACACCTCTAAAATATTAGAGTCATTATGAAAAATCTCTCCAAAAACCTGGACAACAGAGTTTAGGGACAAACAGCATCACAACCAGGTCAGAGAAGGGGGTAGATTGAAAGATCAGGATCCCAGGTCAGTGACCATGCAAGAACAGCCTCTGGGTATAAGGGAACATAGGATGAATATAAATGAGAGATGGAGACAAGCGGTAGCAAAAGCCTCAGAAATCAATACACACTCTCGTGTAACCACATACCATCACACACAGCCCTCAATGCTAGATTTCAGTGAGATGGAAACAATTCAGCATACAGAAGCAGCCACATACAAGAAGCCTTGAAGCTGGAAAGCAGGAGACACAAAACACTGACACTATGATTTTCATCACCTAGATACTCGAAAGCAGAAAAAAATAAAAATAAAAATCAGAAGCATGACAGATGAGACACTCTCTAACAAAGCATGGCAGAGTTGTGCTCAGCACAAAGATACTCCAAGATGCTCCAAGATGCTCTTCAGACAAGAGTTGACTGAATAAAATGGGCCCTCTGCTCATGTTCTACCATGAAGACATATTCTTAGATTATGAATAACGACCACATGCACACAGCACAGCATCCCAAAGGAGACAAGAAATCCTTAAAATGCCAAGAAAACAAACACAAAAACCCAAACCACCTTCTCCCACTGTGAAGCTACAAGCAAACTTCCCAAAAGTAATGAGAATGTGCCTATAGCTCTAAATAAAATACGGATGCTGAACATTAAGAACAGGCATCGCACCAGCACCGCTCCTGGAAGCGCTACAAACAGCACCTTTCTGCAGACCTACTGCTCCTAACTGCAAGGCAGCAGGAGAAGCCAAGGACATTGCATTTCCAAATGCTTTTTATCTTAAAAAAAAAAAAAGTCCCACTGCTTTGGGGACCTTCTACAAAAATATTTTAAGGTCTTTGACTTTAAATGTATTTGAAAGGTTCAGATTAAGAAGCTGCCATATTGTTCCCTCCAGGACATCACAACATCCTTGGCAGCAGGGATGACCAATACTAGAAGACCTGCTGCCAGCTCCGTAGGCTGGGTTAGAAACCTGAACAGCCTTTGTTAGAATTTGAAGTCTAAGACCTCTGTACTACCCTCAAAAATACATGCAAGCATTTGGCCATTCTTCCACACAGCAACAGTAAAAGACAGTAAAATCATTTCTTCTGCTTACTCAAGAGCATGCTTAACTTTCAAACTAGCATAAATAGTAAGCTCAGCTATGGCATAGAAAAAAAAATTATGGGATGGGCTACCATGGCCGAGTGTGCTGCCATAGCTTGTGGAAAGCAATACCCCTATGAGGTCTGGCAGCTGATCAAGGGCAGTCACTTCAGCTGCTTTTCAGATTATATAGCTTTGTGAAATTATTTTGGTAATATTCAGCCTTCTAAAAACCTCTCTATGGAAAGCAGTCTTTTCCAGTCCCTTATTGTTGAGCTCTTACCCACCAGTGCACAATGTGCTACTGTAGTTGTGCTGGCTGCCATGCCAGCAGCGCAGTAGTGGTACATGCTGTTGAACCAATGAGACCAGCCCAGACCATGAGGAATGTCTCCCTTTCCAGCCTCCTCTTTAATTTTAGCGTGCACAGGGCTCTGGTGCCAGGGCAGGCCATGCCAGGCCGATATTTGATTTGTAAACAGACACTTCAACATGCTCATCTTAGCTGCAGGCTCCAAGTTATCTGCTGTTACTCCCAACTGGCATGCAGGAAGACTTCTGCATATAACCTTATCTGCAACGGTGAGCTTTCACAAGAAAGAGGCAGACAGTTTATATTTTGATGATGGAATTAGCTTTTCCTAGAAAAAGGGGGGAACAAACAGCCCAGACATTCCCTTTGTCACCCTTCATCCCAAGGGTTCAGGAACAAAAGCACAATTAAGGTAGACGCTCTGCACATTACAACATGCACAGGGTGTGTCTTCTTCATGTTTAGTAAAGGCTCTGATGCTTTCCAATACAATAAAGGAATCGCCCCAGGGTTAACGTACTGAAAATACAAATTAGATGGTGACAGGGAGATGTATCGGCTTCGTTCCTTGTGTTGTCTCCCACCAAAACAATGCAGGGCATCCCTTAACCTGGATCAGCAGTGGCTATCACAGAGCAGCCCCTGAAGTGTACACCAGGCCCTATCACAGATAAATTGTTAAAAATTTGCTTGGATCTCCCTTTTTCTGCAAGTCATTTGGATACAGTGTCTTTGATATGACATTTCAGGCAACTGGAGTCTTCTGAGGTTAAACTTATATAAAGGGTTTGTTTTATGTTCATATCTGTGTGCTCAGAGACAAACAGATTTCACTTTCAGTTTGTCTGGGGTTTTGGGTTGGTTTTTTTGCCCCTTTCAGAAGAATCATCAGAGGGATGGCAGCAATCTATTTCTAGATGGGAAAAAGACCGGCCTTCTGGTGACTGCTGGACCAACTGCTCCACTCTGGCAATCATTCCCTTGAACTCACCTCAATGCTAAATGCTTTTGTTTGTTTATGGTTTGTTTTTCTTCTGCTAGTCTCGCGTAAAAATTGAGGACACAAGTTTTTTCCTCAGCACCTTTACAAAATAAAGATAGCTCAAAGATAGCAATGGGCTTGGGGCTGGGGAAAGTAAGTGCCAAACAAATCACTCATCCCTCTCCTCTCCCTCCTCCCCTTTTTAAGTAAAAACAGTGAAGTGAGCTCAATAAGTAGGGGTTTTTTCCACCAACATCTACCTAGATAAGAAATGAAATGCTCATGTGCCAGTGAGAACACTTGAGTCTCTGAACAATGCTGCTTGTATGAGATTATATTCCTCACTGTTTTCACTGAATTAAAACTACCATTTAAAGCTTCAGTGCTTCTGGTATTTTTATACCTGCAGACAAGAAATCAGGACAATAACTCAGGAGATCTCTGTCCAAATTCTGGAAAAAGGAATACTGATTTATCTGCACTTTGACTAGATCTGTGACTACATGTGACATAAATAATCAGTCCTTAATTTTTAAAAAAACCCAACGAATAAGCATTACCCACTTCCTCTCATCTGCTTCACTTTGAGGTGCAGGTATAAATGCCTTCAGCTGGACTTTCATCACAAGAGAAATGCTAAAAGCAGGCTTTAACAGCAAGAATACGAAGATAGTGGCTTGCTCACCTTGTACCATGTGAGAATGAAAACAGAAATACTTCACAAGTACAAATATAGCCATCATATTAGCAATGTTAGTACATTCTCCTAGAAACCTCTTAGAAAAACACTGAAGCTGGTTTCTGCAGTTGACAGACAAGTCTTAGCAAATCCATCCTCGGGAGCATGGAAATAGATTTGCTCACCTGTGGTCCAGTTTACGTTTTTCCTCCACAGCCCTGCATAGGTCTTTACTACCACTGCTAAGGACGTGGATTACAGCTGCTTGTGCTTAAATGTGTGCAGCTGACTACGGCTTGTAAAAAAATTTAAATACCTTTCTTTTACATACATTTCTGAGTATATATGCATAAACACAAGCACTGTATTATACATATTCATTCACATCCCCACCCACTCTCAGGATAGCAGGACTCAGAGCATGAAAGAGCAAGCTGACATGAGAAGCCGCTCCAGGCATAAAAATATAAGTTGTGGGATGTGTGCACAGCACACACATCTCAACGAACTCTGTAGCATTAGTGCAAGACTAGTAACATCCACATCACCCATGATTGGCTCATTTTAAAAAAGTGACATCTCAAAGCCTGGTAGGACATATGGAATATTATTTACTGAATTCAGCATCTTATCATAGGCTTAAACTATTTGACAAATACAGCTCAAGTTGGCCTCCTAAAGATATTCAGAATTATATACACTCCTCTGGGTAAGTGGAAAAAATATGACTAGAACTCATACCAGCAGTTAAGAGCAGTTCTACCAGGAAAAGTTTTACAACATGATAGAAACACCAAGAATGACTAGTTTAAAAACAGATGTACATTAGCCCCACGCACTGGCAGACTTCATGGGCGTCTTACCATGGGATGCAGAAACCCTGTACTGAGACCTGACCCCTGTGCTTTGTACATGTACACACCCTGTACGCGTGTTCCCTTATCCTTAAGAGTGAGGCACCTGCAGTCCTTTTCCCCTCTCTCTGTACTTCAGAGAGGACAATGTCAATACAGACACAGTGAAAGCTGCATGCATAGAGCACTGACTTAAAGTTCAAGTGCTTTTAATGACCTTCTCTATCCACTGATGTCCAGCCAGTCCAACCACCAGTGTTCATACTGCAGTAAGTATGCAGCTGGAAAACCAGGTCTAGAAGTTGTCCCATGACAGCCACAGCTACCTTGTTTCAGAATTCTGATGAATTAGATCCTTGACTGAAGTTCATTTTGACTTTTGGTATGTCCCACCCCCACCAAATTCTGCAAACAGCCAGCCATATGGATCATCATAAGCTATTCAGGACCTAAACAAGTCATTTTCCCCAGCAGAAGGTACAATTAGCCACACCTCAGTAATTTCAAGCCAATGTTTGAATCTGTACCACTGGAGAATTTTTAAGTATGGCTTAACCATACTTAACTTACCACTATAGATACCCTTCCCATATCACTGCAGATTTTATACTACGTTAATTTTATCTTTTCATTTATCTACAACAGATATTAAAACATTTTATGCACTTAAAGGCTTTAATCTTCGCAGAAGACATCGGAAAGACTTTAATAACCTCAGAGGTCGTGTTTTACTTGGGTCTTACCTCCCCTGACGGTGATGATCTCAAAGCAGTCCACATACTACTTACAATGTCACACGAAGAGCAAATACAGGGCTCCAGACAGACACCTGGCTAAAGAGATTAAGGTGACAGAACTAGCTGAGCGGAGGATGTTCATCTCAAAGGACGTGGCAGTGTGAAGGGAAATACCTATAGCCGTTCCACTCATCACTGAGAAAATATCATCTGCTAAAACTCATCTCTACAAATCTGATACATCAGTAACTGGTTTAGAGTAAGCCTATATCCATCAAATCCTTGAATAAATTTCACTTTAAGACCATCCAAGATACTTCAGAAAGTGAATGTTTAGACTGCACTTCATCATCCTGTATTGCTTTGGAAACAGTACTAAGGTGTTTGCAGGCTCCTTAGTTTCATGCCCAATTTGAGCCAACTATAAAGTGCAAGTTATGCTACATTACAAGACAGAAACTGGGACTTCAAGTAAAACATGATTTGTTAATGTAAAATCTGTATGTGAATGCACAGGCACAAAACATCATCATCCATTTATTACACCATTCACATACTGGGGGAGCAGACATATGAATGCAGACAGCTGTGTAAACACACTTGCAGTTGAAATACAAAATACATAAGGAAAAAAAGCAATGTTATAAGAAGTTAGATATTTTCCTCCCTTTCGTTTTTTCAAAACCTACTTTCTATGGTGCTTTTCAATGGAGATGAAAAGTGTTGTAGGAAAAGTATCACGTACATGTGCAGTGGTTTGAAGAAAGAGGAAAAACAAAGCTCTAGGTCTGGTGAATGTTAAGGTTACATGGAGCTTCTCACAGGTGTAAACAGTAAAGTATAGTAAAGGTTTGGAGGTTGACTTTTTTTGCATTTACATGAATTTTCCTCCTTTTTTTAAGTCTATACATATGGCACCAGGAATTGGCCATAAAAAGCTTAGCACTCAGAGCGCTGTAGAGCAGCAGGTGACAACACGAGAACACCTTACTTGTGGCAATTCCATGAATGCAACAGAAGACGAGCTGAGTTTGTGACAGAGCTGCACTGAGATATGCTAGCAGGAGGTACAAAAATCTCTATGATTAATAACTTTACTAAGCTTATTACAGTTTCATTTGCTTTAAAAATTTTGGAAAAAAGCTTAAATGGCAATATACAAATCATATGTCATCAGTCCATCACCCCCAAGCAGCGCTATGAGCATACCAGGTAGACAGCTATCTGTATATTTGCCCTTCATTTCTTTCATCATAAGGAAAGAGCAGGCATTGGTCAGTATAAACCATTCAATTAAACACTCATTTTCTAACCATTAGAGAAGACAAATGGTACAAGTTCTAGAGTTACAAACAGCAAGCTTAACTAGAACCGTAATTAGAAAATTCCAACTGGTAAATTATGCTTGGAGAAGATGACATATAATGTTTTCTCATCTCAAATACAATCACCTCTTCACAATGGCCAATAATAGTAAAAACTGAATAAATGCTCCATTGTGTATACTTTTAAACTACCCCACACAAGTATAACTTGTGCTGTAATAGTGGTTACAAACCACCAAACTATCAGATCAAAAAAAAGTTGCATAGTTTTCCAACTGGGATGTCAAAAGTTACATTCCTTAATCCAGAACAAGCCAGCAGAAGAACTCAGCACCCCTGCCCTTCTTGGCAGAAACCACAAATATTCCAGATCCTCAAAAGTGGGTTCAATCTTACTTTTTTGGCTTTAGAACACACCCAACAAGTATACTGGATTCATTTTTCTTCAAGCGTCAGCTACTAGATAAAGAAAGGTGCTCTTTACAAGGCACTACCAAGAAGAATTTTATCTGCGTAACCTTGAAATACGCAGGCAACTACACAAACACCACTCACGCACAGCTCAAGTCCAACAACGAACACGCAGTTCTAAGTTTGGTATGAAACGGAGCACGTGAGGATACGGCCAGCTGTATAATGACTGCAGTAAGTGTTACTGGTGTATGGTGTAATACTCTCCCCTCCTTGAAAACATCAACAAAACCATGTATGTGAAGCACATGCCTGTTTGCAACAGCAGCTTCCCCAGAAAAGCCAGAGAGACAGCAAAGCTGGAGACAAGATAGAGAGGCAGAGCCTCGCCCAGCTGTGCGTGTGAAGCATCGTGAAAACGAGCTCATGCCCTGCAAGGTCCGTCCGTGCCGAGGTGGCTGAGCTTCCCGGGAAAACAGACCTCGAGGCTTCCCGGGCACAACCTCCTGGTAGCGGCGGCTGGGGCGGCAGAGCATCGTGTCGCCCGCGCACCTCAGAGCAAAGCAGCCAGCGGCCGTGTGAGCTGCGAGAACAGAGTCCGCGTGGCTACCAGGAGAGAGGGAGGTTGGAGCCAGGAGCCAGCTGTGCACCTGCAGCTCCCCCAGCAGCAGTCCCCGCTCTCCTGCGCCTGCAGCTCCAGCCGAGCTCACTGTGGCCACTGCCCAGGGCCACAGCAGACAGTGAGGTCAGGGCAAGTGGCTGGAGGGGACAGCTGGTCCCACACCTCACCGAGTGAGCCCTTTTACCACTTCAAAAGCAGCTGTGAGGCCACCTCAGCAAGGGTGTCAACCTGTTGGCTCCCAACCAGAATCTCTTTTGACTACAGGTATCTCAAAAAAAAAAAAACCTTCAATTATTACTTATTAGCTGTGAAAGAGTGCAGCAGAATATATATTTCTGTGTACCATGAGTCATGTTCTTCCTTTTTTTTCGTCCCAGCCATGCACTGTTTCTGCATCTGATTCCAAAATGCCACAACAGGGACATGCGTTTATCTCGTAGAATAGCGTTTCCAGAATTATTCATGACTTAGAAATGCACAGCTTGATTTGGACTGCTTTACAGCCTAGTCTCTGCCTCTTAATGCTGTGTAACTTATACTTTTATAGTGGCTCAAACTGGGAAAGAAACTTAAGTGCAGCTTGCAAGCTCCTTAGTTCTGTCTCTAAAGCAATAGAGAATGATGAAGTACAGAGACAAAGCACTCATTTTCAAGGATCTTGGAATATTTTAAAATAAAATTCACTCAAGAGTTTGATGGATATAGGTGCCAAGGAATCCTGTGCAACACTACCAGTTGGTATATGGCAGGATACGGTGCAAGCAGCAAGAGCTATTTTGTTTGCAAGGGCAATCAGTTTGGAATAAACCAGATTATATCTGCGGAGACAAGAGTCTCTGCAAATGCTGCTTCCCAGCATCAAATCTGCAATGGCTCTTCCCTCTCCACAAATAGTCCTATCGGGTCTTTCCCACAGCCCTGGCTGCTCACCATTTGCCACCACTTGAAGAAACATACACGCTCTTTTGAACGCATCTGCAGCACAGAAGTGAGAGCCCTCCAAAGCCCACAAAACATGACCTCCAAGAAACAACTAAAAGACTTGTGGTCACATCAGCTACAAAAGAAGCCTGAGGGAAGTCTCGGGTCTGCAAATATATATAAGAGAGTGGAGAGAGAGAGAGAGAGAGAAGGGGCGCAGAGAAGTTCTCTACCGCAGCAATGGACTTGCTGAGCAATAAACAGGCTACAACTGCACTAAGAAAACAGGAGGTTGAACAGTGAAGCAATGCAAGTAGACCACGAGATCCCCACCACTGCTCTCTCATCAGCAACAGCGGCAGCAATCTAGCAAGACCCTGCCCTGCCAAAACCAGCACTTCCTCTCATCTCCTTGTGCTTTCACAGCCTTGCTCATGGATGATGATGCCCAGCCTGCCCCCGCAACACACACCATGTCTCCACTGCCTTCAAGGTTTCACAGCTGTCAGACCACCACGTTTTTCCTCTTCCCAGGGAGGAAAACATAGCTGGGAGAATCACAGAATCAAAATGATAGGGGTTGGAAGGGACCTTTGGAGATCATCCAGCCCAATGCCCCTGCTAAAGCAGGTTCACTTAGAGCAAGTTACACAGGAACGTGTCCAGGTGAGTTTTGAAAGTCTACAGAGAAGGAGACTCCACAACCTCTCTGGGCAGCCTGTTCCAGTGCTCCATCACCTTGAATGCAAAGAAGTTTTTCTGATGTTGAGGTGGAACTTCTGTGTTCCAGTTTGTGACCGTTGCCCCTTGTCCTATGACTGGGCACCACTGAAAAGAGACTGGCCCCATTCTCCTGACACTCACTCTTTAGATATTTATAAGGATTGATAAGATCCCTTCTCCACCTTCTCTTTTGCAGGCTAAACAGCCCCAGGTCTCTCAGCCTTTCTTTGTAAAAGAGATGTTGCAGTCTCCTCATGATTTCTGTAGCTCCCCATTGGACTCTCTCCAGTAGATCCCCGTCTTCACTGGGCTCCATGCACACTGTCCCTGACAGCAGCAGACTGGGTTCCAGCCCCAGCACTCTTGCCTGCCCAGGCACATGCCATTCCGACATGACAGCCAGGCATGCTGGGAATGATTTGGAGCAAAACTACCCATTCCTTCTGACCAGCAACAATAACTTTCTTAAAAGCCACGTAGACTGTTGTATGCTCTTACTGTAAAGTAGGGGGCAAAGGAAGCAAGGAAGGAAGGAAGCAAGCTACATAAAGCTCAGAGTTAGTTAAAATAAATCTCTCTTCCCCTCCCCTTCCCCCAGGCCTCATACACCCAGCTCCCAAGGTCTCCCTTTCCACTGCGAGCACAGCAAGCTGCCTCTCTGGTTCAGGCTCTAACGCAGGCTTTGGACTTAAATCAGTACTGGGCTGTGCTTTGAGGCGTCCTTTCCTGCACAACAGGAGGGCAACACCATTTGGTAGAATAGCAAACTGCATGGATCCAAGGCACAAATTTTGAGGAATGCCTCTGAGGGAAGTATGGCAACCTTTACGTGATGCACATGGTGTCACACTGGTAAAAAAGCAGCATGAAGCGCTTTCATGGGTTCAGCTTTTTTGAAAGATAGGTGTGACAAAAGAACAGTCAAAAATAGATGAGTTTTGGCTAATATAAGTGATTATTCTTCTAACAAGGTCTCAACTGCATCTCTAGTACTTTTAGGAAGTGACAATAACCACCACAGAAGACAGCTATGTGACTTCACAAGCAGAGTAACAGTGCTTAAAAAAGCTCAGAGAAACACCAATATCATAAAGAACACTGATGCCTTAGAAGAACGAAACCTGCCTCAACTCTCTCCCAGCGAGATTATAAAAAGTTACCAAGATCATTATGAACTGACACCCCACATAACTTTGTACATTAAATAAATACATTTGGGAGTTCTATTTATTAGAGTCCAATTAAAAAAAATAAAACAAAAAACCACAAACCCAAACATACAAACCATACAGAACATCCGAGTACTTCAGAGTATTTACTCACTTTCAGAAAAAAAACAAACAAAAATCAAAACAAAACATGCCCATTCAAATGACTGCTTAAATCAGGGGAGCATCTTTTTAGACAACTAGGAACCCTGTGAGTTTGAAGCAATGTGAAACTGCCTTATTTTTAGCATTGTGTGTCAAGGCCACATGCCTAGAAAGCACTATCACTGCTTCAGCAGTTTACAGAAAAACAAGGTAGACAAGCACATGCTTATTTACAGAGAGATGATCCTGAAGCTCATGGGACTGTTTCAGTTTTACCAGGTCACTTGCCAGGGCAGCCCCAGAGCTCAACACCTACTCCAGTGGTATCAGAAGGAAATCACTGTAGAGCACTCAGAAAATCCTGAAGTAACATAAGAGGGATGGGGCAGTACAAACCGAAAGCAAATGGACTAAATTAATTCCTTTCAAGTGAAAAGTGAGTATTTCAAAGAGACAAGAACGATAAAGGGTCTGCAAAAAAAAAAAAAAAAAAGATAAAAAGCGAATCATTGTAAAATACCTTGCATTCCCCACTTGTTGTTTATTTTAGATTCCACATATGCCTATTTTTCAATCTTTTCAGTACCTTTAGCATCAGCTGTTTGAAACCCCAGAAAAGTCTTCCATCTGTGAAGGGGAGTCTGAACAGAGCCATCTGAAGGAAGCAAGATGTCTTACCTTGGCCACCATTTCCAGTATTATTCAATACTTCCAAAGCTAAACCACAGTGCACAACACTTCAGTCACACATTTTCTGGTAGCCCTCGTTTGTCGATTCGCAATTATCAAACAACAACAGTTTTACTGATACATGAAATGCTTAACTTCCTACTTTCAAGTGATATCTATAAACCTGAAACTACCTCTAACCACTTTCCCAGGCAAGCTTGACGCATTTATCACTAGAAAGTGTCCTTTAGTTGAAATATCGTTTGAATAGTTACAAGCAAATTCTTTACTGTGTGGCACTGGCAGATGCCCTGAGTATCCTTACACTTAGCTAATAAGCTATACAGTGAGGAAGACAAGGACTAACTAAAAGATGCACAGAAATACTACGAAAGTACAGAAAACAGAATATAAATTAATTCTTCCTCCACTGCAGTGGCACAGGGGTGCCAGAAGAGCTGTGCTTAGGCCACCTACAAGCAGCTAAACAATGCTTTGGCCAGAAACAAGGTCAGATAGTGAAATGCTCACTGGTTGAATTGGAAATCTAGCAAAAAGGATATCAGTGTATAAATGAACAAGAGAACTGTGAAGCACTAAGACACCTGAAATATGGCAATAAGCACAAAGATATTAATATGACAAAGATACAAGCTAGAAAAGCATCACTCTACTTAAGAAAACTAAAGAGTTTCTGTACCCAAAAGTTGGTTATTTCAGTTATGTCAGTGCCTGTGCCACCAAGAAACCTTACAATTCAGTAAGTACATGGTTTGCACTATCCTCAACATGTTTGTAAAGAACAGAAATACCAGAGCAAGTACTAAATAGTTCTGCTCTTTCTGAACACAAAGATCAAGTTAAAAGCTATCAAGATTAGCTGCCACACGTTCTCCAGAGCCCTAATGGAAGAAGTTGTTCAGCTGTTATGAGGACTGCAGTAAAAACCCACACAACACACCAAACCAAACTCAACTTAACTTGTCAGTTTACTCGCGTTTCTGCTTGTGTAAAAACTCTCCACAAATACACTCACTTCATCTGTTTTCACTAGTTCGTGATATTACCTTCAGTTTAGTTTTAGGAAATTTTATACGGGACTTTCCAGAATGTACAATATTTTCTCTATTAACACTCCAGCAGATAATGAATTAAGTGCTGTGTGCTGACCAGCATGGTCCCCAGACTAGAGATATTCCAACAGCAGATACCTGCAACAACTACATCCAGTGCTAACAAAGATAGGATCAACCAGCAAACAGGTTGGAAGGCAGAAGTGGACAGCACAAGATGTGGACAAACACAGCTCTTCAGGGTTACCAGAATGACAGTGCTTCTCTAGCAGCTTCAGACAGCCTTGTCTGCTGTGACTTACCTACATACTCTGCTGTTCTTAGGAAAGTAAATAAGGGCAGCACAGGAACCAGTGTGTAAAACTACTGCTGCCAGCAAACAAGCACAACTTTGGAGGGGGGGAAAGGAGGAAAGAGGAGGAGATATTTGCCTCTCCTTTTTGCCTGCATTAGTAAATTAACTGCTGAGAAACAAATTCCATTGTTTTCCATAGGAACAGATGTTTGCCTAACAACACCTCAGTTTCAACACTCACTCATTAAGAACATGTTACATGGAACATGCTGCTTAAAAGAATGAAGGAAAACAGAATTAGAAAAAGGTTCTAAGTTGCAAGATATTTCTGTGCCTGCTACAATCATAACGGTCTTTTCCAACCAAAATGATTTTAAGATCATCAGGTCCAACCATTAACCCAGCACTGCCAGGTCACTGCCAAACCACGCCCCTCAGCACCAGGCTTACACATCTTCTAAATACCCCCAGGGACAGTGACTCTACCACTTCCCTGGGCAGCCTGTTCTAATGTTTGAAATTTCTCCCCAATATCCAACCTAAACCTCCTCTGGAGCAACATGAGGTACTCTGCTTGTTACTTGGCAGCTTAGCAGTTGTAAAGTGTGATAAGGTCTTCCCTCAGCCTCCTTTTCTCCAGGCAAAACAACCCTAATTTCCTCAGCCGCTCCTCACCAGACTTGTTCTCTGGGCCCCTCACCAGCTTTGTTGCCTTTCTTTGGACATGCTCCAGCACCTCAATGCCCTTCTTGTAGTGAGGGGCCCAAAACTCAACACAACATTTGAGGTACAGCCTCACCAGTGCCAAATACAGGAGGACAATCACTTCCCTAGTCCTGCTGGTCACACTACTTCTGATACAAGCCAGGACACTGCTGGCCTTCTTGGCTACCTGTTGGCTGATACTCAACTGGCTATCAACCAACACTCCCAGGTCCTTTTCCACCAGGCAGCTTTCCAGCCACTCCTCCCCAGGGCTCTAGCATTGCAAGGGGGTTGTCATAACCCAGGTGTAAGACCCAGCACTTGGCCTTGTTGAACCTCATCCCATTGATCCAGCCTGTTCAGATTCCTCTGTAGAGCCTTCAAAGGTAGTTTCAAGCAGATCAACACACCTGCCTGACTTGGTGTTGTCTGCAAACTTACTGGGAGTGCCCTTGATCCCCTCATTCAGATCACTGATACAGCTATTAAAGAGAACTGTCCTCAATACTGAGCCCTGGGGAACACCGATTGCGACTGGCCGCCAACTGCATTTAACTCCATTTGCCACAAGTCTTCAGGCCCAGACATCTAACCAGCTTTTTATCCAGTGACATGTACCCCCATCCAAGCCATGAGCAGTCAGTTTCTCCAAAAGAATGCTGGGGAAAAGTGTGTCAAAGGCTTTACTAATGTACAGGCAGACAACATCCACAGCTTTTTCCTCATCCACTAAGCGGGTCTCATTGTCACAGGAGATCAGGTTAGTCAAGCAAGACCTGCCTTCCATAAACCCATGCTGACTGGGCCCGATCACTTGGTTGTTCTGTACATTCTGCATGATTGCATTCAAGATGATCTGCCCTATAACCTTCCCTGTCACTGAGGTCAGATTGACAGGCCTGTAGTTCCCTGGATCCTCTTGCCAGCCCTTCCTGTAGAAGGGCATCACATTAGCTAACCTCCAGTCAAGTGGAACCTCCCTGGTTAGCAAGGACTGCTGGCAAATGAAGCAAAGTGTCTGGTGAGCACTTCCATCAGCTCCCTTTATACCCTGGGTGGATCCCATCTGGCTGCACAGACTTGTGCGCATCTGAGTGGTGTAGTAGGTCACTGACCATTTCCTCTTGGATTATGGGGGCTTCCACCTGCAATCCTCCCTTGCGGTCCAGCTCAGAGGGCTGGGCATTCAAAGTACAACTGGTCTTACTATTAAAGTTTAAAAAAGATCTAGCCCCCCTACTACACTTTCTCTCCTAAGGTGAGAAAGTCCTGTGCCGTTACTCAGATAATCTGTACAAACCTTGGGTTCCATTTTACGAACCAGTCTAGCAGGGCTGCTTTGAATGCACTGATAGAGCTGCAGTTTGGACAGTTCAACTCTTCAGCTTTTGGATGTCCTGCTGATGAGAAAACACCCCACTAAAACCCCCAAACCAGGGGTGAGGTGCACGATCTGCCCTTCCACCCCAAGTAGCTATGAATTGCATAACTGTATGTTTACTTAAAAACCTTGATCTCAAGTACTGGGTGTGGTTACCTTTGCCCTTCTCCCCTAGCCTCTCCCAATCATGCAAAGCACACATTGTTTCACCCCAGGCCACCTTTAACCCTCAGTTCCAGCCTCACAGCTACTCTCTGCCACCAGCAAAGTCTGACAGCACCACTGGTCCTCCAGCTCTGACCCCTCTGGGCCCCCCTTGAGAGGAGGGTTTGCATACAGGAGCCAAGATGGTCAATGCTGCACTCTCCTGGGAGGGGGACCAGGGAGAACAGGTGAGATTCAGAGAAGAGCAGCAGCAGCAAAGGAGAAAAGCAGTAGGAAAGTAAAAAGAAAGGGAGGAGGAAATAGGTATATAGCTGAATAAAGTTGAAAGAATCAAGGTTATACTCGCAGCTGTTATTTTTCTACCTTGCCTCAAACTATTAAGTAATTCAAAAATCAAATGCTTAATTTTGAATTAATTTGCCTAGAACAAGAAAACAAATATTGATCTACCATGACCACCTGCCTTAACAGAAGATACACTAATTTTTTCAGTGGCATCTATTAAAATTGTCAGACCAAGTGTCCAACAAGTCAATAGCTTCCTTAGAAATCACAACTCAGTGTTTCTAATCTAACAGCAGTAAAATATTACAGCGTTATACAAGATAAGTGCTTTACTTTAAAACTTCAGTTAATACTCTAAATCTTCATTGGAAGTGTTCTGAAAATGTGGGTTGCTTTTTTTTTTTTCAGATGAGCTGAGGGTCTGACAGAAGTTTCACCCTAAACTGTTCACATTGTTTAGGTAATGGAAAAGCACTATGGATTTCAAGACCTGATTATACACACATGAAGAGGCAAGGCTGAGAAAAACAGACTGGTTTAGAACCTCCTACGAGTCACTGAATTTGGAGTTCCTGTTACTTTAAGCCCAGCCTAAATGCCTATCTTTAGAATTAAGTTCTGCTAATTGGAAGATGCGAAGGCAACTGTATTCCTAAGAGAATCATTGCTTGACTGCAAAACCCAGCCTCCCTTAATTGTTCTTTCCTGCAAATCCATGCATAGATAAGCCTTTGCAGAAGAATGGTCAGGTAGTGACACTTCTGAGATGTAAATACATTGAATTTATTTTTAAATCAGTGTGACTTAGTTCCTAAATTTTAGAAGATATACATACTGCTTTTAAGTCAAATGCTCTCAGCAAAGTGCCAAATAAAAGAGTGATTTATATAACTAATCATAAAAAGAAACCTCAACTCTGAAGAACTGGTATTACAGCAAATATAAGATCAGATGCAGAGCTTTAACTCTTCTCAACCTTAAAAAGTAGTAGTTCAGCTGCCATTAAGATTACTGCCAATGTTCAAGAAGAATTCTCCTGCATATAGTGGAATTAGTCTAGCCAAGGATCACTGAAACAAAGGGAAGGAAAAGTATGTGTTAAGTCAGGCAAACCAACAACTTCACTCACCGAGATGACACACAAGAAGTCAGAATTACACTGGCTTTTAATCATAACTTCCGTACAGTAACAGGGTATGATCTAGTACTGCAACAAATAACAGAAGTTACCATAATGTTAAGACTAGCTACATTCTAGTCCCTCCTTTAAGCTGTACATTTGTCCATACTTCACTTGTCTGACATCAACATTTCCCAGTTTGCTGCTACTGCATTAAAGACAAAGAGAAAACCAGCAAGGTAGGCAATCATGGTTACACCATACAGAACGCTTAGAAGGATTCCACTGAAAGTAACTCCCAAAATAACTCAAACAAATCCACCACACAAAAATAGCTGTCACACACAACCAAGTTTCATTTTTACTATACTGCTGTTAAACCATTAATGAGTCATCTCTTAAATCACTAGCTATATTTATGAGGAATTATTCCCACAGTAAATTAGACTTCATAAAATAGAACTGTATACATTTCCAACACAAACTATTCCCCCCCACACCCCCCCAAACTAATTAGAGCCACACAGGAATCCACCAATTTAAATTCATAATGGTTTTTAAAAGATTTGCTCACTAATGACAACTTTAAAGTACATTTGCCATAGTGGTTTTGTTTCACCTCACAGCAAAAATATTATGCCTACTCAGCCTACACAAAATTTTCCTCTTTACCAGAAGAGCTTTCAGACCAGAAGAGACCGTGGCAGAACAACATAAAAGCTAACCAGTGGTACAGTTTTTTTGTAGGTTTTGTCATTTCATGTTCTTTTTTTGCCTTCATGGGGCAGCAAAGACTTCGTTAGAACAAGCTCCGAGCAAACACCCAACTCGTGCAATCACCGCCCCCTTTGATTAGTCTTAAACTTAGTGGAAGCACAGCAATTCTCACCGATGCTTGTTTGAAGGGACACTATTTGCGCAATGTTTATTTTGGGCCTCAGCGAGGGAGGGAGGGAGAGGGAAGGGTGTAGCCAAGTGGGCAATCTCCCAATCCAGATCACACAAAATCCAGCATTCGCACTCTAGGAACATCTCAGCCTCAGCCGAACCCAGGGAGCCTGCCCACGTCAGGGAGGGTTGCGTGCCTCTAGATCCACCCAGAGGACTCCTGCCAGACAGAAATTACATCTCTAGACCCTGGCAAGCCCCATCAACTGCAGTACAACCCAGAGAAAGCAGGGGATGAAGACACGGGCAACCTTCGTAATGAAGGATCACAGGTTACAAAGCAAGGAGCACAGATACCTCTCCAGTACTGTAGAAGGAGCTGTGAAGAGCCGCAAAACACAATGTGGGCTCTTGGTGAGCAAGAGGGAACACTGCCAAGAATCTCTAAATGCACATCACGCTTCAGGAATACTATTTTAAAAATAAAATTATATTCCTTACCTAATTCAAACCATAACACCACAACAAATACCTTTACTTACAGAATCTTGCATTCTCACACAACCCCAGATCCCCTAAAATCACTGAAATAACTCATCACCCTTTTGCAGGGCACATATTAATAAGCAAATGCCTTACTCATTCAAATGACTTTTTGATCATTCCAAAACAGACTTAATGGGGGTCACACAACTTCATTGCAAGCACCAGTGTATCTGCTGCCTCCAGAGTGCTGGCTCTATGGGTCATGTATTTTGATGATAGCACACGCACTCGGTACTCAGTGATCATTTTGACGCAGTAACCATTAGGACTAAGAAACAACATTCATATGCACTCGAATTTGCCATATATATCTTATGCCCAAAGAAATGGGAGGGAGAAAGGTATGTGTTTTGGTTTCCCATAGTTCCTCTCCAATTTTTTTGTCCTCTTGCTCCCAGGAGTAAAGCTCTTCTTGTTGATAAGCTGCAATGAGGGTGGGCTGCTTAACTGACACACAACAGAAGTGACAAAAGCTACAATGGCACAGGGCAGCAGAAAGGAGCAAAGACCATCTTAATGACCCCTTATAGCTGCAGCTGGAGTCAAGCAGCAGGATTTCCTCAAACATGACTGCTACGTCTGGATCACTCTCAGAAGGAAATGAAAAGCAACACTTCTGCAAGATATGCTGATAGATACACCAAAGCCACAAAAGCATACAAGAGGTAACTATGAAATGAATTAAATTGCTACGAAAAAGAAGTTAATGCCCATTAGCACAACAGTTAACTCTGTTCAGGTGATCCTCATACCTTGATAAGAAAATACTCAAGCATCACATAAAACACTGCTCACTAGAAATTAGTTACAATCAGCTGATAAGTAGTTAAGCAGCAACACATGCAATGTGGTAAGAAAAGCAGTCTTATGAACACAACAAGATAAAATAGACCTTGAAGAGTAAACAAGGAAAGCATTGCTTTTTCTGAACAGCCAGGTCACCTGCAGAACTGCAAGAAATCCCTTTAGAATTTGATGCCAAAAGCATTTGCAGAGCCATGTAACTCACACCCGGTTCTCAATGAAGCATTTGTAGTGCTGATAATTTTTATTTTGTCTCCTCCTCCCTGGAGTTCAACTGATATTCTTCTAGAACCACAGGACAGTGTCACTTGATAGTAATGGGTAGGGAATTAGGAGCTATAAGCTTACTTATGGTCACTTCCTTCCTCTATATTCAACTTTGTAGATTTTTCTGCATTCTTAATGCATCACAATTGATGAAGGCTGAGTGTTAAACAGGTCATAGTCAAATTCACAAGACATGCACAATGTATCAAGTCTTAATAATTTAGGAACTTGTGTGCATCTGATATACATGCTGACATTATCAGAAGTGCAAAGATTCCTGTTGTGGGTTAGCACAGAATATAAAGGCTTTCTAATAAGATCACCTCCTTTGATCAGCACAATATAAGATTTCCTTACAGTTCTGATTATAATTTTTTTCATTTAAAAATTTAATTCCAGGTTTCCTTACAATGAAATAGAAACAGGAATTTTAGACTGAATTCCTAGAAAACATTCACAAAGTTGCTAGTGAAGTAGTAGCCTAAGTCTAAAACAATGTTTGCAACACTGTCCTTAAGTATTCCTTATGCCTACAAACAACTACAGTGTTCCTATAACTTCGAGTCATATTCCTAATGGAATGAGAGACAACAGGGATCCAAAATCCCACCTGTTTTTGTGGAATAAAGACTCACAATTGCATAGTTTCAGCTACTAATTCCGCATGCTCCCAAAGAATAGGTTTAAGATTTCCTACCCCTTTGCTACATATGTCTTCAAACACTTCTGGTATGGTAACTGTCTGTATCTTCCAGCCTTCTGCTATCAGATGACTTGGAAAGCACTAAAGCTTTGGCATCAGGATATCACAAAAAAAAAAAAAAACCAATATAAACACACACAGATCCAAAGCTCTTTAATTCAAGCTCATAAAACATTTTCCTCATACCAAGTAATCGGACACTGTTCCTCAGCAAAGAGGATGAGGATAAGAGATGCCCTCTGCCCCCAACCCTGCCCTGGTCTTTGATGGAAGCAAGAGCCCCAGGAAAGCTGCATGTCCTACAATGCCTGGGAGGCTTTCTAGCATCCAGGGAATACAGCCTAAGGATGTTACCATGTAGCTGCTGTGATTAGAGATAGTGGGGGTGGAGTAAGCAGCTTCCTCCAACAGTGAGCTGGAATTAAAGCAAAATCGGAATTACAGAGCACTTTTATCCACCAAAAAAAAGACAAGACCTTGGCTCCCAGACTAGTAGTTTTATTTTGGGACAGTAAGACTTCAAGTATGAAGCTTCATCCAATAATTTGAGCCAGTCTGAAAGCCTAGAAGCTGTAATCCAAAGACACACTCCAGTGTGCAAAAGGACTGCGTGCATCACCTACACTTGGTTTTCTGCTAACATCAACATCAGAAAAGTGAAAAACCAGGTCAGCTTATAGAAGCTCTTATTATTTGGCTTATGTTTGGCTCAGCTCAAAGAAAGAGACTGAACCAGTGAAGAGCAAATACTTTGCAAGGAGGAGGGCAGGGGCTGCAAATGAAGAAATTCATGGACAAGCACAATTGCTTTGTTTCAGATAATGTTATGAAAACGCTTATTACCTTAAAGAGAAGCAGAGAAGGAGATTTTATTGGGTGGTTTTGTTTATTAATGTAGGGGGTTTGGTTTGTGGGTTTTTTTTAACTTTTCTTCTTTGCATAAAAAAATTTTAAATTTGTCTCATGGTAAAATTTTCTTATACCGACTTATAGAAATAACCCTGAACTGTTAATCTGACCTCAGAATAACAGTCTGGGAAGATCTATTTAGAAGCATTTTTTTAACGTTTAAATAACTGTGCATGAGATGTTGGAACTCAACTAGAGACTTTAATTTTCAATCTTTTTATAATCTACGTTTTTCTTTTGCCAAGTTTAAGATGTCAAAAAAGAAAAGTGGAACTAATATACAGTATCTATAATTAACTTGTTAGTCACAATTTGAATGCGATGTTATCACTGTCCTGAAACCTATTATTAAAGTGATTCCTCACTTGATTATAAACTTATTATTGCCTGAATGAGCAAAAACTTATGAGGAAATAACTTGGTACCTTTATTTGCCCCAATTAGATCACAAAAGATAAATACTCCAGAAGTATTTCTTTTTCGACACTTCCAAAAACTTTAAACTCCTCACTTTTACAGCTAAAGCTCATTTGTCATGACCTAAAGGAGCGACAGCAAGCCAAGCCAGTGTGCTGCAGAAGTCAGGAGGGTTTTTCAAGGGGTTTCCCCACACCCACGCGCAGGTCTCTGGCAGAAAAGTCAGTGGTGCCCAGTCTTGCATTTTACACACAAGCTCCATTGTTACTCATTGAAAATTTCCCCGTGAGACTGAAGACAACTTTTTTATATTACTTGAAAAATGGAAGTTTCCTCTGTCCCAAACCCAACCACCTGAATTCAGTTAGATGTAGGAAGGCTGGAGACACCATATTTTCTATGTACACACTACAAAGTAGTCAAAGTGCTGCTGGAACAGCTGCTGATCACTTCTGGTTGCATTTACTTCAACTAAAATGAGAAATCCAAAAAGCAAAAGTGACAAATGCCACTGCAGCTCAAAGACTTGTCACTCCACTAGCTACAGTGCAGTCTACAATATACTCGCTTCCAAAATACAATGGTTTTTTGATTGCATCAGTACAGACAGTTGTCTGAAAGGGTCACATTCTGCTGGATGTCAGACATTTTGTGGGGTTTTTTTCATTTATATATTTGATCCAGTGGTGTTCATGTTTATTAAAAATATTATTTAAAGGCCTTAAAAATACTTGGAGATATGCACATGCTGCAGGAATGCATGTCTGTGACCACAGTAACCAAGTAATGCATGTGCACATGGCGATCCTTCCTGGTGCAGAGCACTGAAAGGGATGACTTTCAGGAGCAGCAGGAGAGCACCCCAGGCACTTTTGTGCTCTGCCATCAGAAACCTGTTGCCCCTCAGTCCAGGACATCTCCTGCCTTGCAGAAGCCTGGGGTCAACTCCAAGCAGCTTTGCATCAGCAGTCTGGCACAGCCAGCAGTGAATTTTCAGGCTCACCACTACCCCAGCACAGGAAAGCACATACGGCCAGACAGACCTGATGAGCTTCCTCCCTAATCTCAAGGCCAGGTCTTCTGTTCTGCACTCATGAAGCTCCCATCAACTACTAAAACAGCTGGTCTTGCTGCAACAAAAAAGCAAAAGATAGCACTGTACCTTCTTTGTCAAGCAAAAGACAGATATCTAACAAGCTACATGTAGTAGGGCAGTGTTTTTAATCCCACAAAGCTCAGAAGCTAATACCACACAGAAGGATTGGGAGCAATGCAGAGAGCGGTCAGAGCAGTCCAAGGATACCAGGGCACCGACATCCCTTATGCATTACAGTCACAATGACTCCTTGCTTGGCTCACCTCTGCGAAGCTGCATTAATGCACTGTCTGAATGGTGGAGAAATTAATAGCAGTTTCACAATGGAAACAGGAACAATCAAATGGTATGGTGGCCCCTAAACAGGCTGGTTCTAGCAAATTAATGGGAACTGTTGACATGCAGGTATATATCATCTCAAAAGATCAAGTATTCCTACTGTAAAAGGAAAATCAGTCATTCCTGTTTCTGCTTTTGTGACAGAAAGCAGCCCCAAAAGGACAGAAGGGAGAATCGCCTACAGACCTTAAATAGCAAGGCACAAAGGGCAGTTGCAAGCACACCAATGCTTTCAACAACCCAGGGACACCACAAGACCACAGTCTGACAAGCTGAAACAAAGCACTGCATAGCTTATATCTGTTTTATAAAGAAAATCACAGGTTGAAGCAGGTTAACCTATTTCATTAGTCAGGTAAGGACACCACTTTACGAACTCTACTGTCCGTTTCATGAAGACAGAAGTTACTCATAACATATGGCCACACAAACAATCACCAACTTGTGCATTTCTACAGAGTCCAAAGGCATTGCTGGACATTGGCTTAGACCAATAGCTAACTCACGTAGCAAAGCAGAAGTCATGATCACTTGTCTCTAACACTTTGCAGTGACACCAGATTTTTTTTTATTATTTTTTTTTAAACTCCTCTCAACTCTTGAGCTGACAAAAGTTCAGGTTCTCTTCTCATACATTTTGTAGTCCTTCCACCCTCCACTTTGAATTTCACAGCCAGTGAGCTGTGGATCTAAGCGGTCTGATGTCTAGTGGTAGTGTGTAGACAGCATAGCTAAGAGAAGTTCCTATCTGCATATATTCTTAAAAGTGTTCATAATCCATCACAACTCACTGGAGATCACAAAGCTGGAAGAGTCCCAACCACTACTCTAGCATGAGCTCCCTTTGAACACTCACACTGCTGTCTCAGACACGAGGCCATTTCAAGTCTTCATTATCCCCTCCATTGCACTGTTTCTTCTATCACGTTTTAAAAAAAGGATGCCATCAAGAACAGATGCCACCTGCATACAAAACCTAAAGCTACTGATGGATGACAGTGCATACTAATTACTGAATGTTAGTAAGAGGCTGATAGGAAGGGTCAAGAAGAAAGTTTCCTATAAAGATGCAGTCACTCAAATACTTATGTCATCCCCACCTGAGATAGTCACCTAAACTGGCAACCATTTGGGATCCAACAACAAATACCCAATCAGAAATTTCAGGATAACGAGCTGATGCCATGCTGTCTGCAAGAATGTTACAGGTCCACAAAGCCCCTTACTCAAAAAGAAAGGAAAAAAAAGTCTTGTTGGTGGAATGTAATAAACATTGTGAGCTCACATGAATGGTTCTTGTAGATTGCTACGCATTTAGATGGAGCAAAAAGTCACCAGAAAACATGTGAAAGAGAAAGGTGTGCTGAGAAGGTAGCACGTGAAAGTTTCCCAAACCAAAAGCCTGTGAATCTGCACAAGGACACACTAACATTGACAACAGATTCGAAACTCAGACCACAAACTAAAAGGGCTCAGGTGAAGGCTACAGATTTAACTATACCTTCAATGCAAGAAAAGACTGAGGAACACCTACCTAGAAGCCACTGGCACATCATTATAACCCTCCACTTCAGCGTACATATTTGAGGTTGGCCTCCTGGTTGCTGCTCACACTGCGTAACTCTAAGTTCAGTAAGGGAACTATGTGAGCAAATAAGCAAAAGTGTTGCATGAATAGCTATCCACTCACGTAACAACAGTCTGACTCTATTACCAAGAGCAACAAAAAAACCCCCAACACTCAATAAAAGGTGTCCCAAGAAATGTTGATTTGGATTTGTTTCTTACACATGCATTCAATCCCCTATTAGGCTTTATAACAAGGCAGCTGTTTGCGAGGATAGTTTTAATATCTTTCCTCCCCCTCAAGTTAATGGTGGGCTACAGTTTTCAGAGTGATTTCCTGTTTGCATTATATTCTAAAAATCCTGCTCATTTGCTCCACTAAAAGGCATGTGCTTGGAAGTGGTTTTGATGGCTTTTAGTCACATACCCCTTTTGATTGCCACAACATCCAAAGCATCTGAAAATAAGGGAGCTATTTCAAGTTACATTCCTTTCTTGGCCCGACCACACGTACTTGGCTACCAGTTTGGGACACAGGATCAGAGGGAGCTTCAGGCTTTACAATAACACAAAAACTTTAAAAAGGAAATACATTAACACAAGTTTACCTCTCTTCTCCCTACTCCGCAGCTTTTGGCTCAGCTGGTGATCACCTACATTTTAAAGATCTCCTATCTATTCTTCATGTCCTTGCAGCCACTTTTCCAGACCTCAACGTAGCAGACAGTACCTGATGCACCACAGCATCCAGACTCTTAGAATGAGTGCTAGCTGCTGGGTGAAATGGCAATGTGCAGACTGTGTTGGCCTCTCTTGCCTTCCCATAAGGCTGTGGCATTTCCCCATGCTTGGTACAACAGCTTTACTGCTTGCCGTGGTCATGTGTCTTTTTCTGCAGGAGATTTTGCAGCTGAGCTCATGTTGTTCCTTTTCCCCACGCATCCAAAAAATAGCTCAAGATTTTCTGTAGTGCTAGATGAAAGCAAGTTGAAGTTGCGAGAAAAGACATGGATGGGGCCTCAGTCTTGAATGGCCAAGTTCATAACTGCAACCCCAGAAGTCACTGGAAGATGAACAGAGGCAACGAAGCAGGGTGCTTGTACAAGTAGCAGCACCACAGCCTTTGCAACAGGCTCAGCAGATTTGCTCAAAGGTGGCCTGAGGTACACTTTGTACTTGTCTAGTGAACACGACAAAAAAAATCCCACAATCCTAAGCACACGTGTAAGGAGCGACGTGCTGACTCCCGTTGCCCAATAGCATCAGCTGGGTTGGAACTAGCCAGTCCCTTGGAAATAAGCCCACTTTATTTCCCTCCCTCCATACAAGAGCCAGTTGCATAAGGTTAGTAGTCAACATATTGTACCCATATGATTAAAATGTAACATTTTCTGGCAACCAGCAACAAGCCCAGAGGAGGAGCTGCACTACTGATAATGTCAGTTTTCCCCCATGGCTGTCAAAAAAGTTTGTTGATCTCTTGAGACATAGGTGGCAAACCTCATTCCATTGATTAGCTTTCCACTGGTTTCACTGCAGCGTTTTTTTTTTTTTTAATTATCAAAACCCAGGGCATACACAGAGGCCTCTGATAGCAACTACCTTCATAAAGTGAAATAACCTAAAATGAATTACAGAACTGTGTGCAGATTCAGTCCCTCAACTCCAAACCTCTGAGCAGAAATTCTAAGAATGGGACAAAGATAATCAAAGGATACAGAACAGCTTCCACACAAAAACAACTATGTCTATGGCTCTTCAGCCTGGAAGTGAAATGGCTAAGAAATAAAGGTCCTTAAAATAATAAGGGGAAAGAGGGAGGGAGAAAAAGATTATGGAGCTACTACTATTCACTGTTCCCTCTAATACAGAGGCTGGAAGTTCAAAGCACTTGAGATGAGATGGTTCTTCCTGCAACATGCCCTAAAACCATGCAACTCTTCACTGCAGTATATTGTAGATGCTAGGAGTTTGTATTGGCTCAAGAACACATCTGCAGAAACTCTTAATGAATTTCTTGAATACAAAGGCACCGTTTCTGGGTCAGTAGGTTACAGGGCCACCAAATGCTGAAAACTCAGAGACCTCTCTGGTGAGCTATCACTATATCCTTGCCCTTACTCTTGTACCTTTCCCAAGGCACAGTAAAGGTGGGATACAGAACTGTACATAAACCTTTCTTCTCGCTGGGTGTTGCTGGGTTTATGTTCTTTATGCATAAACCCAGAAAGGGATTACAAAGAGAATTACTGTTGCCACTTGAAGTTAACCTTTTTTCTATTCCTTTGGCTACCATGAACAAGAGCTTGCAACATTTCTCCTGTTACTGTCTGAGTAACAGCTCATTTATGTATTTCCTTCAAATACAACTGGTAAATCTGAAAAGACAACCCTTGCAAGTGACATCATCTTTCAAAGCAGGTAACTAAAACTACTTCAGAACTTCTCCAAGGGCAGGACAGAAGTAACTAGTTTCTTAATCACATTAATTTTACAACACTTGAAGGGCACCTTTGTTTACAAAAGCAAGCAGCTTTCCCAGCAGCTTCATACATGCCAACAAAAATGGTACTGACACCTAATTTCATCAGGAATTTGAGCTGCACTCCCAGAATCTAAACCCAGCACTTCCACAGAAGGATCAACATTAGTAAGAACTACTGGATCCTCATTTCACAAAGAAAAACTGAAGTGAGATTTAATATATGAGGCATGAATAATTAATTAGGAGAGCTAAGTTTACATGCAAAAGACACAGCAAAGCTACATCAATAGTACTTTTTTCTTATAAAAAAAGTATATTCTTTCATAGGTCAAAAACAGGCTTTGGGACTTCCATTACAACTTGCTATACCAAGGTCACATTCAAAATGTAAAGAGTTTTCAGAAGCTACAATGTTCATGAAGTAGTCTCTTGGCATTTTGGTTTTTATATTAAGAGTACCAGAGCGAAACAAGATCATGTGATTACACATGAAACGAAGAAAGCAGCAGTGTGTTGGTGCTGATTATTTCACTTCCAGGCCGTCTCACACCCTTATCATTGCGTTTAAGGCAATTTAGCCAGCAATGACATGCAGCACAAATTCTATCTGCAGAGATGCAATACCATTCCCAGACCTTTCTCCCCTCCTATGCATGCAGGTGACAGACCTGCAGAGATTCCCTGTCCAGCTTAATTTGCAGTAATAATGCGATAATGAATAATAGTTGGGCTCAGAGGACACTACCTTGCCACACTCTACGTGGAGGCCAGCAACAAGTGGTTTGCCGCAGCGCCTGTCCTGCTCAACGTCTTTGTCAATGACCTGGAGGAGATGTTGCAGCACAGTCTCCTTAACTTTGGGGATGGGACAAATGGAAGGGAACAGTCAACATGCCAGAGGGCAGGGCTACCATCCAGAGAGACCTAGTCAGGGTAGAGGAAGGGGCCAACAGCAACCTGATGAAATTTTGCAAGGACAAATACAAAGCTCTGCCCCAGGAAAGGCACAACCCCCTGCATGTTGGTACAGGCTAAGGACTGCCTTGTTGGAGAGCAACTCTGCTGAAAAATACCATGCAAGGTGTTTGTGGACAGCAAGCTGAACATAAGCCGGGTCTGTAGCCTGGCAGCAAAGGTGGTCAGCAACAACCTGGGGCTGTATTAACAGGAGCAAAGGAAACGGATGGAGGAAAGTTAACGAATGCTGAGTGAAAGGAGACAATCACACAAAGACACTGCATCTAGTTTTGGGACCTCCAGTACAAGACAGACATAGAGAACCTGGAATGAGCTCAGTGAAGGGCCATCGAGGTGGCTGGGGGCTGGAGTACATTTCCAGTGAGGAGAGGTGGAGGGAACTGGGCTTCTTGAGCCCAAGAATTGACAGTTTTGAGAGGAGCATAGCAGAAGTCGCCCCAGAGATCACTGAGAAGATAAAGCCAGGCTCTTCACACATGTGCAAGCTGGGAGAACAAGAGAACACACTTAAGTTAACACAGCAGATGTCCTCACCAGGTATAAGGAAAACAATTCTCACTAATAGAATAATTAAACCTTAAAACGGGTTGCCCAGAGAGGTAGCTCAAACTGCATTCCTAGAGGTTTCCAAGATTGGACAAAATCCTAAGCAATGTGGTTTGAATTCAATAAAGAACTCGCTTTGAGCAGGAAGCTGGACTACAGGCTTCCTGAGATCCCTTCCAACCTGAATAGTTTTGTAATTCTATGAAAGGACATGTCACAACACTGGATAAAGAGGTTGCACCCTGACTAAAGTGGCTCCTTAAGTACAAATTATAGCTAAGAGGTGCAAGACTTTGGCAACTAAGCCCTTGAACAAAGGTCTTCACAGACACCTTACTAGAGCTGCAAATAAAAAGTACAATTCAAAGTGTTTTGAACCAAGCAAGCTTTGTATGTCTTAAGATTTCTCAAGTTTTGGAGTCGCTGTCACTGACGGGGTAAGCAAGTAACCATAAATTTTTAGACTTGTGAGCAACACATCATTCTAACAGTACCAAGCAACCCTATAGTGACAATCCCAGAATTCTTGCACACTAACAGCTGTTAGAATATTTCAGAAAACTTAAGGGATCAGAGGTTGTGCCTTCCTTTACCCTAGGAGATCAAAAACTAGTCATGAAAACAGGATTTTTCTCATCTCAGTCACAGGACAATGGAACAAATTTGGATGCAGTGAAAAGTTTGGATCAAACAACTGCACTGATCAAACAATCAGTGAATCATTCTTTTTTTTTAATAAAGTCTTTCACTAACCTATTTCTCCCACTGAATGTTAGAAAGAAAGATACAGACCCATAAATGCAGTCTCCAAAGACAAAGCTTCTGCATGTCTTAGTTGGAATAGCCACATTTAACACAAAACTCACTGGTTTTCGGCGCTTTGACATTAGAGACCATCACAGCCAAAAGCAGTTCATAATCCAACACAGTTCTAGACAATTCGGTGAATCACAAAACGGTATGACACAGATTGAAAGTCTCAGGTCCAAATAGATGCTTCCCTCCACCCATTGTCCTGCCGCTTCCACAGCAGGGTTAACTAACAGCTTGCAAACCATGCCCCAACGTCACTGCAGCTTAGCACTGGGCATGTCCAGAGAAGACAGTGTTTATTCCAGCTTGCTTAATATTCTGGTCAAAAAGCTGTGGCACTTCAGCACCCTCTTCAAAAAAGTTGTTCAGCCAACCTTCCTGCCTCTGCTATACAAGGCAAAGTGGCTGCCTGAAACAACCATCCAACACCATGTTTCTTGCAGCACAAACCCAGAATCTTCCACTTCTATTCTTTCAACTTATCGCCTTGGCTACCAAAAGGAAGAGCAACTTGCACACCTCTAAACTGTGTCAATCAAGCCAGCTCTCCTGGTTGGTGAGCTGGCGAGTCTTCCGATTTCTTTGAAATGGTACTAACAATGTCTAGTTCTTGTGGTTGGAAGACCACCTTCCATATCTTCTAGGTGCTTAGCACAGAGCCCTTACCTCTAACTTCTCTATTCCTTACTTAAGCTACTACAATACAAGATTTGTAAAGGAAAAAAAAATTGTGTTAACTAACACAATGCTGGTTTTCTAAGCCTACAACTATAATAAAAGCACAGCAAAGAAACTATCTTCAGTGGGGGCATCTGGGATATTAATTCTTAAATGGGGCAGACATTTGATAAGTGCAGACAGGATCCTGATATTTAAGGAAAAAATCCTGTAGTCTAATTGTCAAAGAAAATTACTTTCTCCATTAGATTTTACCCCTTGTTTATAACTAAGACAATAAGCATCACCACTGTAGCCACCACACTCATAGGAATAAATCATTTCAAGTGAGAAATAAGCTTACTGCATGTTTATTCAAGGACCTTTACTCCCACATCCTGTATTTTGAACATCTGCAAAAGGTGTTCATTACCACATATATATCTGTAAATATCACCCCCTATAATTAAGCCAGGCAATTAAAATCCCAGCATAAACCAGTATGGTGTCTTATGTGCAAAACTGGGTGGTCTGCCACAGACATGGTCACTGTCCTGTATCAGATTGCCTCACCTGCTGCTAAGCCCAGCTAGAAAATGAGAAATATATACAGCTCAGGCAAAACAGTTAATTCAGAGCGTGGGGCTCAGGTTAGACAGCAGAAAGGGAAGATGACCATCCTCTCTTTTCCTTTTGGCAGGAGATAAGCAAAGGCAGCCCCCATGTTCCCCTGGGTATAGATCCAAGGCCTGGAGGAGACAGTGCTGCCTAAGCACTCTGCACTGTTCCAGGGGCTGGTTCTACCCTCTGTCCTGTAGTTAGGAATCAAAATAAACAGGTAATCAACATCCAGCCTCTGTCTCATGTGCATAATTCTTGATAAATCTCTCCAGCTTCTCATTATAACAGAACCAACGGTCTATGTGAGATCTCTCTTCAGAAGGCTTTTGACACTGTCCCCAACAGACTAATGAAGTAAACACATCCAACACTACAACAGGAGGTAAGAAGTTGACCTTGTGACCCTTGCCAGGTAATAGTCATTACCAGCCTACTAAAGAGCTCTGCTACATAAAGCTTGCAGGAACCACCACATCTAGTTTTGTGTTAGGTTTGCATTTATTACATTTGAAGACAGCACAAGGCTGAAATGGAATGCAAGCATACCAGAGGACAAGATAAGACCTCAAAGTGATCTGAAACTACAGAAACTACTCCGGAGAAGCCTCACAGGACGCTCCCAGGTGAAAGACTTCAAAACAATCGATCACCTAGAAATAAGAGTCTCGAGAAAAGACTGAAAGAATTTAAACTCTCTCCTTAAGCCCTCTCTCTAATCATCATAGGTCTTCAAAGCTGTAAAAGACTGCTGCAGAGAACATGTTCTCCATTCTCCTACAGAGTAGGACTAGCAGTAACTAGCAAAATGTACAGCTTAATGCCTGATGTAGCACACTGAGGAGGACACCAAAAATCCCTACCAGAGATTCCCACACCTAGCAGGCAGCAGTAGGTAATCTGTGCATGCTTAGCATTCTGCTAAGCATTTTTATAGCTATATATTATTTTTTATAGCACTACATTAAGTTAGGTTTCTTGGAGAAGGCTTCAGGTGAAAGATCATATTTCAATACGTTTTAAACCTCTTTACAGTTGATTCATCTTTCTTCTGAAATTCTTTTCATTGTAGCTTAGCTCATTCTTGCATCTTCCCTTGAAATTTTGCTTTATGAGAAGTATCTGCTTTGTATAATCTTAATTTATTCTTAATAGCAATAGTTTCATGTTTTTCTTTTCCTTTCTTAAAACCCACCCTTCCTTTTCATATCCTTGGTATTCTAGAATAAACTGCATCACAAGCAGGTACCATTCGGCATGACTAGTTTTTACACTGCATCTCTAGATTAAAAAACCCAAACAACCCACCCCACACAGCTTAGGTGGTTTAATCAAAGAAGCAACACAAGCCACTACAGATCCTCAGGACAAACAGTTCTGTGCACTATAAGATGACTTGCTAACATTTACTCACAATTAAAATTAGTCTTGATTCTTTTAAAGAAATTGAAAGTTGTTTTACAAAATAAGCAGACGGTTCAGGCATTTCTTGCATTGATAGAAATCTCAATGCAGAGCCTGCACTGACATTGCAACTCTGATCCAGAAATCCTTTTCCATTACTATCACTTCTTCAAGAATCTGAAACAGAGGTCTCAGCATAACTATGAGACTTCATTTTTCATTTCCATGAAAGAGTGAGGAAAAGCAAACCCTATTTAGCAACACACTTCTGCCTTTGGAAGAGCTAAATCAGACCTCCCTTCCCACACATTTCTGTCCCTGAAAGCAACCTGCAAGTCTCACAGCAAGGCTAGGAATACACAGTCACAATGTTTTTCTTGCTTCTCTGCTCACTCAACAGGTTCACACTCCACAGGCTGGGCTTTTAGTCTACCTTTTTTGTTACAAAGTTCATCAACACCATATCTGTTTATGTGCCCCGTACAAACCCATAAGGAAAAAAAAAAGCCCAGAAAAGATATGTGGGAACTTTTCAACAGCTACCTTCTTGCTGAGCCAGCAAGTAATGTTTCTGACACCATCTGTGTCCTGAAAGTCTGTTCTCTAGTACTCCATTCACTAAACAAAATATTTATAACATATATTTTGTGGAAAAAAAAAATATTTGTAAAGAAAATCTCCTGAAGCATCTTCTACACCAAGGAAGCTGGTTTTTAAATGTTTTAAAAGAAAGGCAAAAAAAGTGACATTTCACATAACAGTTCTATCTCAGAGCTCCACTTCAGTCCCCATCATGTTGAATCAGAAATAAATTCTAAGTACTTCAGTTTTAAATCACCACACCTAAACCTCCTACTAGAAACAATGTCATTTTGTCTTGCAAATACACCTCCAGCTCTCAACCTAAATGAGAGATTACTTGTGATTACAAATTAGGAGTCATAACAGTATGCTACAGGCTGCAGTTCAAGAAGGAGTAATAAAGATCTGTCTACTTTTCTGCGGAGACCATAGAGCCCAGGTGCTTGTTTCCAATGAGAAAAAGATGAGACAGCTATGTGTGAAGAATGGGAAAAGGTGGTGTGCCAAATCCTTCACTTACTCTGAACATCAATCGGGACTTCATGTTTTATGAGTAAGAAGAGGAAAGGTGGAGAAAAATGATACCCACCTACTATCACTAAAAAAGGTGAATTGTTTGAGGGTTTGCTTCACCAAACAAACTTCTTAACAAGATAGTGATTTATTCAAAAAATAAAATCTGATCACACACATGTCCTTAAAATTGCTAAATTGATACAATAACCTCTATATGCAGTTGATATGCAAGCAGAATAAAAGGAAGAAGATGCATTCCAGAAGTGATGATGCTTATATGGAAGATGGGCACTGATCCAGAGTCCTCAAACCCAGGTAGTCCAGTGAAGGAAGGGGGAAAATGCAAATGACCTCCTGGATGAGCCTCTATGAGTCCAGACTGCAATTTCAGTCTGAGGCAAGTCCTAAATTTTTCTTAGTTCAGAGATGCTACCTTCCCTCCACCTTCAGTTTCTCCTAGCTGGGCAAGGAGTACAAGACTATCAAACCCACAGGTACAGAAACCTGCAGAACTTTGCTAGAAAAACTTCTTGTCGAGTTCAAATTAATTACCAGGCAAGTTTTGTACAAATTTAACCTCAAATGCCTTGGAACACCCTTTCACAGCTGCACTTTAAGAGCAAACTCTTCAGAATAGCAACCTTGTGGGCTTGTTTCAGTGTAGTAGCTCAACAGACTATAGCAGATCTGCCTTGCTTCTACCACTTCGTCAGGAATATGGTCTAAATAGTGCTATCTTATCCTTTTTTACTTAAACTTTTTCCAAGGGGAAGTCAAGGTTTCCTTAAGGCTGAAGTTCAGTGTTTTCTCTCTTCCATGCTACTAGGTTTTACTAAATAGGCACACATGCTTCTTAGAAGGATAAGAGGCTACACCAGTGAAACACTTTCAAAGTTTTCACAGGAAACTCATTTACTCCAGCATTTCACGAATCTTATCGGCCAGCTCCTACCTGCATGGAAAACAAAGCACTTATATTGACAATGGGGCACCTTCCTCAGCTGATGTATCGCAAAACATTCTCCACTCAGATTAAGCTTCAAATTAGTACCTGAATGTTTCTCTGGGTTTGAAAACCGGGAGTCAATATTTTTCTCAGGAGTGGCAGCTAGTACCAAACTGTTACACTTCACACTACAAACACTTCTGCTACATTCCTGTGGGACCAGCATCCCTACTGCTCTTCCAGACCCACTTTCCCCCAACCCAAGGAGCTGCATTTGAGAACATTATGGACACCCTCCTTATTGCAAGAGGTTTTGTGCATGATTTGTTACAATCCAAGGGCCATCTCTGTTGGGTGTGCACACAGATGCTCATGGGTCCAAGTCCCACACAACCCAGGACTTACAGGTACCACTGTGTGACACACCGGCAACAAGAGCTGCAAAACACCAAACTGGAGGTATGCACACTGCTAGGGGTATACCTGTAGGCTTCCCACGTAGAATGCTTGTTTTCTATAAAGAACAAAATTAAAACAAGACAATTATTTCAACAAAGCTTAAGATGATACTTGCGGGAAGAATGACAAGGTAACCTTCCTAATACCAGTTATACTAGGAAAAAAAAGTTTTCACAAAACCATGAATGTTTCTTCAGTTCTTTTCACATATCTCTATGCCACTGTGAAAAGAAAGGTGTTGCTGGGTACTAAGTGCATTTTGTATTTCAATATCAAAGATACATGAGGGTTGATAGACTGAACTAACCTAGAGCCCTCTTTCACCAGTTGTTTTTAAGGACTTCACACCCATTAGAAGTCAGATTTGATTCAAGCAATTAACAAAGGAGACAAGGCAAGCAGATTGGCACAGAGGGACTATAAGAAACAGTTTAAGTAAAATTGCTCCAGCTGCCACACGTGCGCACGCACACACCATCCCCTCAGAGAGCACTATGCAAGAACACTGCTTCAATATATATCCTTCTCTCTGCGTATAAACTTTTACTCTCCCTGCCAAGCAACCGGCTGCAAGAAAGACTTGTTTAAAGAAGGAATTGTCCAAAACTTAGAGCTCAAAGGAAGTTCTTGCAAGGTCTTTTAGCACCAATAAAAGAGCCCAAGGTAAGCTTGACATAAGACAACTCCCTGAGATGAACTTAACCACCAGTTGCTGTATTTTGTCATCGGCACCCTTTTGAGAACGTACAGCACTTGCTTAGGGCAGACGTGATTGACACCAGCACTTAAAACTAAGTATTTGAGGAAGTTTGTCTACAAATTATACTTTACAAGCAGCCCTGATGTTGCAAGAGAATAGAAGAGTACCGTAGAAGTTAATCTGGGGCCTCTAAATTCTATGCCCAGACAAAGGGTCAGGTCTGTCCAAGCAACTTCAGGACATCTAGGCAAGGTTGAGATGATGTTAATAGGGACAATTTTAACTCTTCCTTGAGAACTTGAGGAAGATAGCATTTAAAAAGGTGGGGCAGAGGGAACATCTGTGAGACCAGATGTTATTACAGAAACTGCAGCAATGGAGAAGAGGGAAATCATTTAAAAATCAGGAAGCAGACAGGAAACAGGGTAGATAGATACCTGTAACATACAAGCAGTAGTAGCTACACACATGTAAGTAGAGATGAGCATTTTCATGTCCTCTGCTCAACAGTGCCTAACATCCATGCTTAGTCACATTTTTCTGAATCATATGCCTCTGATCTGATACTCACTAATCCTACACAAAATCTTCAGAGGAAGCCTGTACCAAAAAAGAAGTTAATTCTCAAATCAGTCACCCTCAACCATTTCTATCACTGCTCTTCCTAAAAGCTTGAGAAAAAGCAGTTAGGAATTTGCAATAATGGTGGATGTGGTTCATCTGAAGGGAGCACAAGGTTTGGGAAGCAGAGGAAATGCTTACATGAACAGCACACACCAGGACAGACCGAAGCAATGAGAGGTGGTGTGTGCTGGTATCTTAAAGAAGCCCTGCAGCTGACAGCTTATGTTGAACAGAGCAATGCCTCCATTTTTCTCCAGTGCTAGGAAGCAATCAGGAAGTGCAAACTAAGAAGTAGCTGCAGATGGAAAATCAGATGAAGGCGAGGAACCAAACCTGCTCAGAAGAAAAACGCTACCAGAGCTTTATCCTCAAACCCCCCAGCCTCTCATCTCCCTCAGGTAAAAGGATGACTTACCACCACTAAAGTGTGAAAACAACCTTTTAAACACATACAAGGTAGAAAAACAGTAAGGAAAACAGATCCATTGTCACAGTAGCCCAGTTATAACTGCAAAGATTAACACTATTTGTGGAGTGTAAACAGCAAGTATACAATATATTGGTGAGTGCCAATGACCATAACAGCATGAGCAAACAATTTGCCAGAATGCCACCATTATAGAGAAGAAAAAAAAATAATCATTACATTTCTGCTTTTGTAAAGGTTTTGAACAAGTATTTAATTATGAACTTTCATTAAGTTCACTGAACTCATGCACCAGACATCAGCAAGGTCCAAAACGAACGAGCTTTCAGTCAAAGAGAGTGACTGCATCAGGAAGTCAGCATTCACCAAAGAATCCATTTTAACCATAAAAAATGTTGACTCGGAGAGCAGAAATGAAGGCAGTTATCTGAATTGCTTAGAAGGCTCTATTGTTCCCTCTTCGAAAGGATTTTTCCCCAGAACAGAATGGGTGGTGTGCGCAAAACAAGTAAAAGGTGGGGGAAGGGGAAAAGTCTTGTGGATAGAGAGAAACAGAAACACAGTTTTAAGCACAGATATCAATTTTTTAAGTAACTTCCTACCTCCCACTGCAAATGAGGCGGGATATTTCTGATCTGAAGCTTCCGACTCCTGTAGATAAATTAAATAAAATAGTTAAAAAAAACAGGAAGAAAACATTATTGCAAGATAGACTACACATAGCAGTGTCATACATTTAAGAATCTGTCGTACTAAGAGGAGCAAAGCCAAATACACAACTCAAAAAACCCAACAGATCGCTGCAGGGGGAATGTCAGGTCAAAACCATTTCAAGTCCAAAGAGCTGTTAGAGAAATACTTGTTACACATTTGACAGCTGTTACATTTCATGAAGTTTCCACTTTTCTTGGGGACTTTCTATTTCATCTTTAAGGTCTTCAGTATTTAATTCTCTCTGCTATAAATGGGTGTGATAATCCTATGTGTACGAGGTTCCCCTCCAAACACTAAGATTTTTAATTTTTTTTATTCATCAAGATACTTCACAATTCTACAGCCCTTCAAGGACGAAAATAAGAATTTGAATAACTATATTTGCTTTGATATTGAGCTTTTCATTAGCCTAATGACGGACTGTTTTCTAACCTTTATATGGCTGATGTTCTCCATTCCTGATCAGGAGGAGGGGTAAGAATCAGTAAATTCATTGTATTTTCATCCCAAATTTACATCAGTTTTCACTTACCTAGTAAACAAAACATTCACTTTGAAGTGCTACTGCAAAGCTTGGCAGTGTGCTGTCTGCCTTCACAGCCAAGTCCTTTGTCTCCTCCCTTCCCCCAAAGTGAGCGAACAAATAAATGCCAGAGATGCCACAAAACCCTTGGGATTTACAAGAATGTGTGGATTAACACAGTTTCAGCTGGGCTCAGGTGGGGCATGCTTAGTTGGGTCAGTCTGGCTAGCCTGGGAAGAGCTAGGAAAGGGAGAGGGGACAATACAGAGCAGTCTAGCTTAGAAGGTCCCACCTACATTTTGGTTCACCAAAGCAGCTAAAATAAATGTCTTGTGTCCCAACACCCAGTTTTAGTTAATTTTAATTGCTCAATACTGACTTCTCACAAAAAAACACATTAAGGACTTTTTTATAACATAATAGAAGTTTGTTAAACTTATACTGGCCAGTAAAATCTTGAAACAAAACAAGTTTTAGAGATGTTCCCATCTAGCAATAAAATCAAAAGATAAAATCAGATCCTTTTAAAATACAGTCCTTCCCCTCACGCCACCAGCACCCACCCACCCAGGCCTGCAGAGAGTGTTTTACATATTGAAATGCTCTTCTCGACAGGCTTTGTTCGGGGCACAGCCAGAACTTACAGCACAAAGCCACCTTGCCCGAACTTCTCCTCACACGGAGGTGTCATCCCCAACACTACAGCGAGCACGAGAGGAAGTGACAAGCATGCTTTCTTCAGAAAAAGATGACCAGCGTTTGGCCATGCAGCATTTCCCAGCTGGTTTCACTCCCCCTCAAGCAAGAGCAGATTTCAGCAATTGTTCATTTAAATAGCAAGGAAGGAAGAACGAAAACCCAAACCCCACACAAGCCCATTTAAACTTTTATCTCCAATAAAGCAAAGAGTGAGTTAAGAGCTGCTTCACTCTAACGGGGGGAGGGGGGGAATTTTCTTGAAGCCTGCAAAGATTTCCTTCAACTATAATCTCAGCTAGCGATGCTCCTACAAAGCAATCACCCTCAACTACTGATATACTGTCCTGAAATAGCAAAACATTCTCACACGACAACCTGAAACTTGGAACCTGGGTCCCTAAAGTAGAACATAAAAGATGTCTATTCAATAGTAAACAAACCGGGAAATTTTAATGCAGAAAAATCCCACAGCACAAAATTGGCAGCCAATACACTATTCCATGGGCTTCAAACTGTGCGGTGCCATTAGTCTCTCACACTTGTAGATTCAAATTAAAATTCATGAGTGTTTGGTAGCAAGGACCTGAGCACACAACAGCCCAGGCAGCACACCAGCAACAGGTCTCACCCCAGCTGCACACCCACCTAGGCAACAACTGCTCACGCTGAGCAGTGTGGTCCACTGGGGAGAAAGAGATGGGGAAAAGTTCTTTCCACAAGCACATATACAAGCTTCTCACACACAACTGCCACCTCATATTTTATTCCAGAAGGAAAACGTGCTTATCTTCTCCTTTACTACCCAACACCTGAAAGACAATCAAAAAAGTAATCTCCACATTTACTAAACAATAAATGACAAACACAAGGTTTGGAGGGTTTGCATTGGTGTTTTTTTCTTCCCACGTGACTTCGAGGGACTGACAAGTTTGATGCAATTTAAAGCAACAGTGTAGCACAGAAATAACCTGAACATCCTGAAAGGGAGGAGAAGGACTGGAGTAGCAAGGATGAAATGACATCTTAAAAGTTACAAGTTCCTCTACCGCATTCAGGAAAAGCCAAAGGAAACAGCAAGCCAAATATAAAATAGGTACAGTCCTGCTTTATGGAAATAGTGAGACACCTATTGTACAAAACTGAAAGGTCACTTCAAAAATACAAAAATAGTTATATAAAATGTTTAAAATTAAACTACTTACACCTTGCTCAGTTGTTTGGCTGCACCACAAGCAATTTTAACTTGTCACACAATGCACCAGTTTTAAGTATGGTGTTTAGGGATGCATGTGCAAAATTTTATTTTATTTTTTAACATTATTGTCACGCAATTTGCAATAGGGGGGGAAATCAATAAAGAGATAAAGTTTTGTGTGTCCAAGAGAGGAATTGCACAGATCCAGTATAAGATAAAAGATCATGAGCACCCTTGAGGCTTCTCCATTTCAGTTACTATCAGCTTCTATTTAAATAAAATAAATCAAACTAAAATCTATTACTTCTTAAAATGACCTAAAAGTACACAAAGTGTGTAACACCTTTCTTCCTCTGCCCTTCTTAAAACACAGAAGAATGGACAGAGGTGTTTGTGTTCCCAGGACCAGAATGAGCACTGCACTAGCAGTGAGCAGAGACCAAATCCCCCACGCACCGTAATAACCTGCACTGCTCCTGCTCAAAAAGATCTTTCTTCCCACCCTTCTCTTGCCCTTTGGCAGCCTCGCACAGCCCTTTGCCACGGGACAGCATCAGTGATTTGCCATCACCCCTGCCACACGCGGATGAACCCACAGAGAATCAGCTCTCAGCTTCCTCAAGAGAAATCCCAAACCAAACACAAACGTAAAGACTGAGGAGCAAAACTGGGTCTAACTGAATTCACCAGAGCAGCAGCAGCTGCTGCTGCTGCAAGGAGAGGTTCTGACTCCAGAAAGCATGCTTTTGCATGGGGACAAGATTTTACACAATAGGCAGGGAGAGGAAATAGAAAAACATGGGAGCATCTTCCTGGAAACACCTACTCCTCTCAGACAATGTCAGGTCTTTTAGGTTGCTTTCCATCTTCCTCATAACCCTATTTTCTTCAGAAAAGTACAGTATATGCAAAGCTCCTACAGATATCACTGCCTATTCCAGGCAGCATAAAACTACGAAAGGGTTTGCTTTATTTTGCTTTGAAATAGTCTTAAGTTTTGTTACTTTACAACAACTTGCAGGTGTGTAACACAAGAACACAGTCCTTTCAAATTCCATGAAGTGATTTTATTACAATAGTTTCATTTAATATATAGCTCACTTCATCTCAATAAACCCTTAGTACAACACTGATCCCTCAATGTGACTCCTGTAAGCCTTGTGTATGCACTTTTTCCATTTTAAGCAGATTTCTTAATTCATTTCTTCCATTTTAAATAGACATTGCAAATAATTGTCAACTAAAAAAAAGTCTGGGCAAATTATGTTTGTGCACCGGATCATATGAAGGTTTTTGAAATCTACTTATAGTTCACCGTGTGTGAGCAGGTATTCCCACTTGTTTCTCTTTTTCAAAGATACCCAAAACCCCTTTTATTGAGTACGAAGAATAGAGAACCAGACAAGCCTAAGGTTAGTCCATAAGCAATTATTTTGCAATAAGGCACTTAAGAGGAACTGCATGCATTCAAATTCTTCTATTCAGGTATTATGCAGGTAACTGGATTCGGTTACTTGAAGCCACTGCTGAGGACCATACATCAACATATTTATTCTGGGGATGCTGAGGTATGGAGCCCTGTGTTTGAGTGACATTAATATCTCTGCAACACTGAAGGCAGGTAAAACAAAAAGATGACACCATTGTGCCCCTTTGCAGGAAAAGTGGCGTGTTTGTGCCACATGTGTGCACAGAAACAGTAAACACTACAAATCATAAAGATGGATAATCTATTAAAGGTAATTTTTGTGATCTCTGAAGGGGTAATCTCTTGCATGTACATACCAAGAACACACATGAAGAGACAACCAGTGCTCCCAACCTATGAGAGCCCTCCACACATAGGAAACACCACTAAATACAACTTAGGGAAAAGGTGGGGGAAGGAGGAAAAGAAAGGGGGAAAAAACCCACACAATTTCAGCATTCTCTTTTTATGTGTACTATTCTCTCTGCTCTCCTTATATAATCACATTTTTCTTCAACATATCAAAATTGGTTTGAGATAAAAAGGTCTCCAAAATTGCCCATTTTTGCATCTCTGCATTAAATATACCACCACCATACGCTTTCACTCACTAACACAATTACACTGTCCTTATGTGATATTTCACAAAGGCGAATCACATAAGACTCGTGCCTCCCCTTAAGGGACAATAATTTCAATAACCTGAAGACAGACAGACAACTATAAAGCAAAGAACATAGTGTCATGCTTTTGCTCACAGTCCTGATTTTTGTGTATCTCATAGGTGTGTCAAAATGTGACTGTTTCAGAGAGGAGCAGACACAGAAGCATCAAAGCAACTGCACTTCCACACTGTCATTGTGCCCGCTCTTACCAGACCCTTCTCACCATCCTCCCTCTCTCCTCCCAGAGACCTGCTGCCTTCTGCTCAATTCCCTACTTCTGAACAACACCATCATGTAGTAGCCTCTTATTTCAGCAGCCATATGAACTACACACAACATTAATGCCTTAAGCTTGCACAGCACTAACCTACTCTTTTTCAACATGAGTCTATGGGAAAAAGTTAAACACATTCAAAAGGAGATCAAGTGAGCATTGACAATGCTAGTCCATTCAATTGTTTTGACTCAATACCTATGGGATAGAAAGTAAATGGTCCATTTTCACTCTTAGGAACATGCGAGGAGCAGGCACTTAATCATTTCATCTGTTCTAGGTAGGCACTGCTGTACCTGGAATAGCCTGGGCACCTCACACCAACAGCACAGCCGCAGAACATGCGAATACCCACCAACACCATCACCACCCAGCGCTGGTACTCCTTTGTGCTGCCTCTGAGTCCATGGTCCCCCAGCTCTGACAGCTACTTGTGATGTACCTACAAACCCTCTCATCAAAACAGCCCTTCTTATCCTTAAGCTCCAAAGAGCTACATGAAGACAAAACCCATCATTTCTCAAGCTTACTTCAGTGACAACACAAAGTTAACACACAGAGCTAGAGATCAAATATGAAAAAAAAAAAAATACACCAACACAAAACCAACCAACCACACCCCCCCCAAAGCCCACCCAAACCACCATACAACCCAAAAGAAGCCCCACTATGGACTGTGGCTAAAGAAACAACTTGTGTATAAAATGTCGTGACAGTTGTAGAAACAAAGTAGCAACTTCCATAAGGAAATGGAAAGCTGCTGGTAATCAACTGAATTTATAGGGAAGGGGAGGAGGTTTCTTATTGTTCACTCTGCAGCCAGCAAAATAAAAACAGGCCAGGAAAACCCAACACAAAAAGCTACCCCACTCAGTTTATTAGTTTCTCCCCCTCAGGTTTCTTCAAGTAGCTGTTGCTTTATCACAACAGAATGAATCAGTGACTTTAATGATCTTCTAGTGGGAGGGGGAGGAAAAAAAAATTTAAAAAATCAGGTTTACAGGACTAAGTAAAATATCCTTAACCCTCAACTTATATTAGTGTGGTTTGGGTAAAAAGCACAAGCAGTTTTCTAGTTACAAGGTGAGGGAGGGGGCTTGTCCTCACCATTTTCTTAATGGTAAATGTAAGTAATGATACAGATTAAGCCACTAGAGAAGATTGTCCTGTGAGGTGCTGCAGTCTCTGCCTGCCTCCTGACTTCACACTGAAACTCTGGGGGCTTAAGAAACCACTTCAGTCTTTTTAAGTTGTTCACATTTGATTCCTGAAAGCACCTAACAAACAGTAATAAATCCACCCAAATAAAGCTTATTGAAAGTGCATTCTAAGCCATCTTTTTTTATATATATATATAATGTATATACACACACAATCATATATCTCAAGTTACTTATTCCTAACAAGCAGTTCTGATAAATACAAAAGTCACATTCCCTTACTTAAAAAGGTATACTGAATTTCTGCTAAAAACTCTCTCACGTTCTGTAAAGTGACAGGATTTTTTATCATTTGTATTAAACGATAATTAATTTATAGTGTACATACAGGGTACAGTGATGACACAGTTACTGTATTTTTATCAAATCAATCCATTAGCTTGTGAACCAGAAAGTTCATCTTGTTGCTTTACCTACAGAAGAAAGGAAAATGGTTTAAAATACCAACTTGTTAAACTTCACCACTTCTTATTTTTTACACTTTAATCTGGACAGCACAACACTTGAAAAGAAAGTGTTACTGCTCTGATTTCAGACCCAATTCAGCAATTCAACCAGACAAAGCTTGACTAAGCCACAGGCAAACTACAGCAATAGTTCTCTTTGTGTTGCCTCATTATTTAATCCCAGACCTGGATTTAAAAGTGCTCTGGTACTACCATTCAGAGTAAGGACTCTCCATAAAAGCTGGACAAAGAACTTTTTCTCAAAACTCATGCAAGACATCCTAACTACACTTTTCCCCTTCCATCTTGCACATACAACCCCCAAAGGAGCTGCTTTGGGCAGGTGTATTATCTCACTATTCAAGACGAAAACTTGGCTCTTGAGTTACCTCACAGATCCCTCTGTGTAGATGATCAAATTTCCTACCAGTGCCTCCAAAACTATCAGATTTGCACACTACTTTCCACCAGGATAAACAATCAGAAAGCTGTCCACGAGGCCAGTACACCATGCAGGTCTGCTCCCTAAAATCACCAGCCAAACAACCGAGCACAGGGCTGTGCTCTCCTTGCATGATAAACTCATATACTTTGAAAGAGACTGGACATATGCAGAGAGGATATAACAGCTCAAGAAGCACAACCAGGAGATTTATACTGGCACATCCAGATTCATGTAACAAAATAGGTAAAACAAGCAATGCAAGCCTGACTGTAGTCCTTACTCTTGTGTAGATTAGCCGGATAGTAGCTTTTCACCTATTACCATTTGCTTCAGAATTCCAGTTCCACAGTTCTTCACACTGCTAATCAGACTAAAAGCTTATATTCATTATTTGTAAATTCCCTTGAGTGGTCCATAAAGACATTTTCAAACGAAAATTCTAAAGATTCTGCCATTACTATATTAACGTTGAATTTCTCATTAAAAAACCTTTCATTTTCCAGGTGTTGTTAATGAGAGAAGGCTGTTAAGATTTTTTTTTTAATTAAAGAATTAAGCAGTGCTTTAAATGTAATGGGACATTCCGGTATCCTTTCGGAAAATGGGTTTTCATCTACCTTTGTAGCTTCTGCCATTTCAGGCCTTTTCTCCCGCACTGAAACTCTTTGTAGAAACTGACACCAGGGTTTTTTGTTTAGGCTGGTTCTTTGTTTTGGTTGTGTTCCCCATCTCCCCTGTTTGTTGGGGGTGGGGGGTTGTTTGCGTATTTTTATAAATGTCACAGTTTCTTTTTCCCTCCTCCTCTTCAGAGCAGGGGTCGCTATTCCTTAAACAATTGTACTACTGAGATGATTTTGTTGACCAAACATTTTAGAGCAATGATCACTTGCCATTTATTTTCCCACCCCACCAACAACTTGCAATTAACAGGGATGTGGATAAGATTGAAAACATTCAGGAGGTATATGAAAGACTGAAAACAACATCTTTAAACGTAAAAGTGCTTATAAACATGCAAAAAAAATATTTCAAATCCTATCCTGTGTGATCTAGTAAACCCCTAATGACAGGAAACAAAGCTCATCTTTTATCTTTGTTCTTCTCACCCCTCCTTTCCTTCAGACACCAAAACAGTCAAAGGCTTCTCTCCTCTCACCTATTTTCTTACTGCCCACAGGATCTGCAAGTTAAAGCAGTCAATATTTCCATTATGGACTAACTGTGAAGTTTTACATCAGCTGTAAGCAGCAGCTCTAGACTGAAGCTTGGATATGATGTCCCTGCAATACATGGTCAAGTTAGGGGCTGGGAGATGGAGATAGGAAAATGAAAAAGAATAATATTTTCAGTTTTCAATGAATTCATCTCTCTTTAAAGAGCTCAAGGAGGAGAAAGACATGGTGTGGGATGCTTCAGTGTCATTTCTGAAGAAAAACAAAAAAAGGGTACCAAGACCTGAATAACTAAAAAAGCCAACATGATACTTTGTTCCACAAAACAACTGCTGGTTATACCCTCACAGTGATTCTATTTTGCATGTGTCCCCTACTACCATCACAGAAGTTCACACTTCAGTTAGAAACCCAGTGGAAATAAATGTCACAGATATCATGTATGATGTAAAAGTGGGGCAACTTTTTGCTACAGGAGATATGGCACCAGACTAGGTTGTGTCATGTAGCTCAGTGGTTCATTCTTCTCAGATTGAAATATCTGAATAAACTCAGCAGCATTCACAGACAAATTCAGTAGCCACCATGCTGCTGAGAGCAACTTGCTCTCATGAGCCTGGGTTTGCAGAGAACATTGGAAACACTTTCCATATTCCTTAAGCCACAGCCATAAACAGGCAGTCTAGCACATTTAAGCCTCTTTCAGGTCAGGCTCAAGTGAAACCAAGGTTGGTGATACTCAGTTTAAGTTCACTATGTGCTACAGATTAACAAGTGATATTTAGTTCTGGTTTGGAGAGTGGAGGGGAAGCAAAATAAGGCTCGACATAAAATAGCAAGGGTTGCTCCGCCTATAGATTTACAGCATAAAATTGCAAGAGCTCTCTTACAGAGGTTCCCTAGTCTCTGAGCCTATATGTGCTACTTTTTTTGCTATTAAATATCCGATTTAAACCTTTTGGGTTGAAAGCAAGATACTTGAGAGCTTAAACTGAGTGAACCATTAGACATAAAAAAGGGTATAATAAGAAGACTGTGGCTAACAGGTCAAGGGAGGTTCTCCTCCACCTCTACTCTGCCCAAGTGAGACCACAACTGGAGTACTGTGTCCAGTTCTGGGCTCCTCAGTTCAAGAGAGACAAGGAACAACTGGAAAGAGTCCAACAAAGAGCTACAACGATGATTAAAGGACTGGAACATCTCTTACGAGGAAAAGCTGAGAGACCTGGGGCTGTTTAGCTTGGAAAAGAGAAGACTAAGAAGGGATCTTATCAATGCTTATAAATATCTAAAGGACGGGTGTCAAGAGGCTGGGGCCAGTCTCTTTTCAGTGGTGCCCAGTCATAGGAAAAAGGGCAATGGTCACAAACTGGAACACAGGAAGTTGCACTTCAACATCAGAAAAATCTTATTTACTGTGAGGGTGAGAGCGCACTGGAACAGTCTACCCAGAGAGGTTGTGGATTCCCCACCTCTGAAGACCTTCAAAACTCACCTGCACATATTCATGTGCAATCTGCTCTAGGTGAACCTGTTTTAGCAGGAGCTGGACTAGATGATCCCAATGTCCCTTCCAACCACTACCATTCTGTGATTTTGTGATTGTTAGGGTAGTTCAGGGACCCATCCCAATGCATACTTCTCTGCTGTCTCACTCCACACAGACTTCTTAAAGAAAAGCCTGTTTGCTGCCTCTCTCAGGCTACTTTATAAAAAGCGACACAAATTAATGTCCAATTCCTAAAATTATCTCTGTAAATGAAAATTCCTGTGGGGTCGTGGAAATGGAAATGCACTAAAACACTCATGCTGCTGAAAGCACCACCTAACTTGAAAAAGCTTATATGCTGTAACTAGAATAAATGAAAAATCTTGCTTAGTCTGATTTTAAGTGTATATGTAAACATCAGCTAACAGTCAGGCTCACCAACATTTTCAAGTCTCTTCCATGATATAAAAGGATATTAACAAGGGCAAACTACTTCATTTAAGGCAACTGTCTACATAATCTCTCAAAATATGAATAAAATCCTAGTGCTTAAAATAAACAAAATAAACTAAAAGCAGAGCTAAGAAGAGCACAGAGTAAATCCACACTTTCAGATGTGCAGCCACATGTTTCAGGCTCTCTCCAGTATATAAAGTCACCCAAGGGACATAGTGCGTGCATGTGTTTGTGTACACACAAATACATGGGCTTTCATTCTGCATCCATCCTGGCCAAAACTTTTTTTTTTTTTTAGTTTTTATGTATACTACTCAACTTTGCGAGAGGACAACCTTATACTGACACGATAATTGAACATTTAAAAGATATACTATGATGTTCCAGAGGAGCCTAAAAAAAGACCTGCAGTTAGCCCGCCCATTCATGTGTCCACTGGGTTGGTTGGTTGTTTTTAATTTCAAAAAACCAACACCCTATTTCCTCATTACTACTTTCCATCCTTCAAACTCAAGACAAACCAAGAAAAGTTTAAAAAGCACTAGTAAGAGAAATAGCTTTTTAAAACGCTTTTACATCACACTAGCAGGAATAGTTTATGTAGAACACTTCACCACTTTTACAATGGAAGAAACATCAAATTTACCATACATTTCCTACTACTTATTTTTAAAGCAAAAATAAGCTCTTCCATCTCAAAGGATTCAATACAATAAACCTTATTCACACAAGTTTAAAAGCATCTGTTTTGTTGTTTGGGTTTTTTTTTCTTTTTTATTTTTCAAGTACAAACTGATGCATACAAAGATGCTGCAGATAACAGTTCTCATTTGATTCTCTAGTAATTATTTTACTAGTACATTCTGTTGAACTAATTGAATACCAACAATAAGAGATAGCACTCAAGTGCTGGCCCTTACTAATGGCAGTTCCACATGGCCTTAAACTGATTAACTGACCTAAAGCAGAAGGGACAACACACCTCTGCTAGAGGAGTGCTAGAGTGTGGGGGGTTTACGCTGTCACCACCAAAGTCTGCCTTCCTTTCTCTTGCCTTGTCAAAACCCAAAAGTCACAGAAAGTGACCACTCTGCTCATTGGTCATTTTATTCTGAATGTCACCAGATGCACCAAAAGTAAGCCAATGCTTTTTCTGTAGTTAAGTTACTTGCAAAGAGAAACAAATTAGGCTTATGGTTTTCAGACACTAATTTCTTTCAAGTAATTTTCTCTGAAGTTTTTTCCACAAAAAATTAAATCCTATTCAATTACACAAAATTTGTATAATTGGGTACATCAAATAAAAAGTGTACACCAAATAAAATTATCACATAGGTGTACTTACAGCAAAAAGTTGCAAGTTAATTAGAACCACTGCATTCCCTTATCTCAAAAAAAAATTATACCCTCAAAGCATAGAATGCATCAACTTTCAGTTAGGATGCAGAGATAAATATACACACTTTGCACACATACGTAATATTTTCTACATTAAGTTTTGATCTAAAGACAGTTTACTGGAAAAAATAACTGATTATAAAGTTAACTTTAAAACATTTTAAAGTAATAACCATGCAAAGCTTTCTAGTGTTTACAGAGCTTATTTTCTCCTTTTTTAAGGGTCAATAATTTTGGTCAAGGTAAGTACATCTACACTAGTAAATCCACATTCACAGTAAATATTTTCTACTGGCATAGTTAAAGCATCACAGCTTGTGTGTACAGAGTCTTTCACAAGTTATAATATTTACTTAATTGAAATAATTACATATCTCTCACTAAACTTCATTTTTAAGAATTACCAAAACAATCTTCTGTGCTTTTGTCATAGCAGCTTTGATTAGTGCACACAGGCTTATATAGCATAACATCTGAAAGCAATCCATGAGCTTTCATACCAGGCCCTGATGAAAGCCTTAGAGTATCATTTCATTCTGTTCAACTGGAAAAGTCAACAACTAAAATTCAATTGTTCACAAATTTTTAATGATGCAACATTTCATTTTTACAATTTCTTTTAAAGACAAGTTATGTTGGAAAAAAAAAATCACTTTTATGTAAGAGATGTAAGTGTATTTTCTTTAGTAACCTTTACAAGCAATATTTAACAATTTCCCCCTGCTTTCCTAATACTATAAAAAAACCTGCCATGACTTTAAGAAGTGGCATATAAAGCAACTATAGGATTGCCACTATCACCTTTTAAATAACTCCATTATTTTTCATTTCCTTTTTCTGCAGAAAACATAGAATATAGTGTATGTTATGAGGATGACAGCAAGCACTGACTTTTTCCATGGTCACTGTAGATATAAATACACTTATGACCAGAAAATCAAAAAATGGAGTTTACATTTCTGCACTGAAAAGCACTCTTTACATAGGGTAGCATTTAGTGTTTACACCATTTTAGTTCACTTTGTATTATACTGAGAAAACCTGTACATTTCAATCAGTTTAAAACTAGTGAAAAGGCCTATATCATGCCACAGCTAACCAGTTCATTCGTAATTAGAATTTACATGTTAATGATCATTAACATCAAGGTTATTTGCATTTAGTAACTTTAGTTTTCAAATGCATAGCATTTTGCTAGATACTTAAATCAAGGTTAGGAACAAAGTTCGTATGAATGATGACGATAATTTTGACCAAGTTTAATAAATTATTTAGCAGTTGATTATTTCAGATTTAGTTTGTATACAGATGTGCAAACATATCATCGCACCAGTAATTATCTTTTTACAGTCATATGGTACTGATTTGTTAGAGATACCCAAATGAGGTGGTACCTGCCCCCACTAATAGATCAAGTTGCTTTTACCTGAAAGTAGAGCTTAGCATATCTTAAATACACCTTTGAAATTCAACTGTTCCAGCTGCATATGGATATGCTTAACAACTGAGGATTTAAGAAGAACATTTTAAAGGAATAAAGGAGAAAGCTAAAATTACCAAATTACAAAAGACAAAAAAAATAGCATAAGGAAGACTGATTTTAAGACAAATATTCAACCACAGAAATAATCCCTCTTTAGCAGTTACTGAGTATTTTCTGCTAACATCACTATTTGTATGACTTCTTCACCCATCACCCCTCAAAAATTCAGTTCATTTCAAACCATGCTGTCACCAGCCTCGTGCCTAGTACTGGGCTACACAGTGAGACACAACTACCAGTAACAAACAGAACTGAAGCTACCAAAAGCCTCAAAACAAAGCAACCGCTCCCTCTCTTTCCTCACCCAAACCTCAAAGACATGCTTTAATAGTTTGTAACCACATGCACGTTATCCACAGAGTGCAAGAGAAGTTCACAGAGATCGATGTTACAGTGAAAAGCAACAGGTCAGGGCACCTGCTCAGGCCCCCTCAAACCAGGCAAAGCTCTCCTCATCTAGACCAAGTCTCATTAGGTAGAACACACACCACAACTACCTCCAGAAAACTATGACCACTCAAATGGATTTCTTCCTCAGGAACTCGCAGGGCTTCATCGTGGTGAAGCATGACTAAGTTTTGGACAGACCTTTCCATGCTTTGCCTTTTTTTAAAGAAAAAAAAAAGGAAAAAAAAAAGAAAGGAAAAAGTACCATCCAAAATGATACACCCAGTGACACAAGTCAAAGAGACTTTTTGGAACACAGAATCACATGAGGTTTCCAGCAGCACTCTCCAGATAAAAACTTAAGACAGCTTGAACTTTCCTTTGAAAAGCCATTTTGAAGCACTGCAGCACAAAACACAGCACTGCTATACAACAGGAGACTGACGTAACCATACATGAGATGCTGGATCTGTGCTGTTGTTCATGCATTCAGAAGGAGCATTTTCAGCTTAAGCTGCTGAACGTAATCCAACGTATGCAAAACCAGTAACACTCATAGTAAGCGAACTGTGTGGATCAGGTGATGTGAGCAAAAGGGACAGGAAGAAAAGCCATATACATAAGCTTATTACTTGCCACAGAGGCAGGCAAAAGCCAACCACAGCAAGGGAATGCAATTCTGTAATTTTATGAAGCCAGTCAAACACAAAAGTAAAGCCATATTTAACTCCATGAAAAAGCTTGAAGAGGTTTACAAATAAAATTACATATCTTCTAAGCCTTGCCCCAAGATTACTTTCAAGTATTGATTATCTTCAACTTTATATGGGTTAAGTACATGCTACATACCTGAGAAGAAACTTTTGCTCATTTAATTACCACCTGTCCTCAAGCCCAGCTGTACAAAGGGTGTGTACTCAACTTCAGGTAACCTTACGGTTCTATGCTAAAGGCAGTGTTGGGGGTATATTTACTTGGCAATAGTCACTTTGTGTTTAAGAGAGCAGTCAGGGTAGAAATCATATTATCTATATAAATTTCCTCTCAACTCACTCTAAGCAAATGCATTGTTAATGCAAGCAAAATAAGCAGCAAATTGAAATAAGTTACCAAATACAACAGGACCTCACCATTTGCTATGAGAACTCAGACTGAGAAGCAAGCTTAGTATTTCACAAATAAATGGTCACCTACTTTTTGACTATCATAACTTAAATGTGGGGTGTTTGGCTATTGTTGTTTGGTTTTGTTGGTGCTGGAAGGTTTTTTTTCGGGGGGTGTTTTTAAGGAAAAGAATTTAATAGAATAAGCATTTTGGTACCCCTTCAAATGAACCAGGTTTACTAGTGTAAGAACAACTTTACAACACTGCTACTGAGCACCAGCATTAAACTCCAGAAAGAAACTTAATGAGTACACGGCATTTAAAAGAAATCTCTGCACTGACATTAAAAGCTGTCCACATATTCTGCAACAAGTTATTAGAAGAAACAACTTAATTACCTGTGCTATACTCTAGGATCTTCCAATTCCTTCATTAAGTGCTAGTAAATCTACAGACCACATGTTCAACTACGTGTCTTCCATCTCTTACTATGTATTTGAGAGAGAATTTGAATTTGTAGACAGTTTTAAATACCTATCTTCCTTGAAAGCTGCACATTTCTTAAAGCAAAGTTCACACAGTCAGGTAAAAAGCAAGCATTGAGATATTTCAGCACTTCTGTTTGGGTCAAGAGGAGTACCTTCTGGTTGGCAACAGCAAGTTTAACTCTCTGACACCGAGCTAGGCTGCTGCCCACCACCAACTAGAACTTGCTTAAATAACTGAACGTCTGTTAATGCAAAGCTCACCATATAATAACTCCTGTTGATTAGCACCAGCACCCACTGCGATCAATACCACTAAAATGACGCTTAGCATTGAATCCCTCTCACTTGACCCCAGTGAATAGCTCCCTCTGCACACCAGAGCACTGGTTTTCCACAACGAAAGATGTGGCTCATTCAGCGATCAAATTCCACCAGTAAGAAAAGCCCATCTGTTCTTTGCAGTGCAGCAGTACACATCTGTAACAGACCAGTACCTTTATGGTAAGGGGAACCTGTGCAAGCTGGTATACAATTAGCAAACCTCTCTGAAAAACCATTTCAAAGTTAGTAACAATATTCAAAGATACAAATAGATTTTTTTTTTCCTGTTACCTGTTTAAGGTTGCAACAAAGCACTCACTAGAAAATAATTTAAAGTACATTCATCAGAATTTTACTTCACATCAGGAAAAAGACCAGACATGGTTCACATTCTAAGTGTTGTCTGTTATCTTGGATTAAACTACCACCTAAATTCCTCCAACATCCTACAGATTACGTTTTTGAAGCACAGTGCTAAAGAGACATTGTTCTGAAATTTCTACTTTAGACGTAGGAGGAAAAATTCAACTATTCTTCCGTGATAATCGGGAAGCTGCCATCAGACAGAGAATCTCCCCTACATGTATAAACCAAATAATCCACTTGATCACCAAAAAATAAATTTCTGGATGACCTGTTGTTCTGTAACTGTTTAAAAACTACTGGGTTTCATTTTTTGTTTTGTTGTTCGTTGGGTATTTTACAACAACAGAACAAAATAAAACACACAACTTACATCTGTTGCCTTTGCTAGATGATATATATGTTCTCCCTGTCAAAGGTAGAGGAGTTTTGCAAACCCAGTTTCCCAAGAGCCTCCCCACAGCACGCTAAGGACTTCCTCCGAGGGCAGAGGAGAAAGGGCAGAGAGAATGCAGGATCAGGAAAGCCACGTGGAGCAACCGCATAGTACAACTCACTTGAGGGTTGTTCCCCACACACCACGCTCCCCCTCCTTTCTCACAGCTAGCCCTCCTGCCCTGTTTATTCATAGAAAATAACTCCCACCTTGGTCCATGCACACTAGATATTTCACAGACAACTCCAAATCCAAACGCAAGATTTTTATTTCATCCCTAACTGCTATTTAACATGAAGTTTCAGGAAAATAAGTAACTGTGAACCCACTAAAATAACTCAGGATTTTTTTTTTTCCAACACAAATTTTTGTTCACACAGACTAGAGTTCCCTATATCTGAAAATTTTTTTTCTGTGCTACAATAGTTAAGTCTTCATTAAGGTGAAATGAGCTTCTTTTTTGAGAAAAACCTACAGGACCTGGACATTTAACATTTTAAAATAAAATCAATTTACCAAAACAGTAAAGCACTGCTATTTTCACAAAGAGGAAAAATGTATTAGACACATGGTGTAGACTACATATTTTAAAATAGAGTTCCTAAAGTTCAGCTAAGCATGAAAGTTAATATTTCAAAAGTGAACATTCAGCTCCAGTTGTGCTCAAGTGTACCAGCACTGGTAAAAAAAAAACAACCTTACTATTTTTACAAATTTCTCCAGATATTTTTAGCTGGTCTCTTCTTAAACTGCGAATTATTTTATGGTAATATAATCTCTTCAAACACATGTGCGTATATATATCTACACACAGAGAGACACATATACATGCACATTCTCTGTGAAATGCTTCTCTGCATTATTTCTCACCAATCAGACTGTAGTTACAAAATGATCAAGATGCCAAAAAAATTAAAATGGAGTCAGGCCATTGCCAGCTGAAGACCTTTCATTTCAAGATCATTTCATTTCAATACTTAATCCCATACCCAAGAAGAGTCAGAGCCCTCTTTGCCTCATTGCTATTTGTGTTGTTACCCGATTTTTAACTTGAATAAAAACACAGAATACCCCATTTTACCTGTGAGAGGCAGTTTTTCATCCAGATTTGCACAAGTACAGTTTGGGTTGATGCTGATTCTACTGCACCATGAAGATGTGGGTAATAAGGGAGGCACGTTGCTGCTAAGACTATGTTGCACAGGAGACAGCTTTTATACTAAAGGTTTCTCTTGTGCCAGCTGCCATGATAACACACTTGAGCAAAATAGCAATTAATATAATTTAATATAATTTTCCATTTTGAAATTTCAATACACTTGCTAAAAAAATTGGAGAATACCACTTTTTTTTGTCTTTTATTACCATTACATGTACAGTATTTTGACATTTACCTGAAGATTGACCCTACTAACACACTTTATTTGCTAAGAACCCAACTACAAACATCAATATTTTCTTCTTGGTTAAACCTATGCATCTTTCAACACACACTCACAGTTCTGGAAAGAAGCAAAACCAGGAGATAATACAATAATATTTTTTTTTTTTTTTTATGATTACCTGAAACTTGCTTAAACACACAGGAGCTCTTGCTCCCATACAGGAACTCTTCAAAGCTGAATTACTTATTACAGGTGCTGAGAAGGAACAATTGCCCCTGAAGCACCCACACAGATAAACTTGCCCAAAGAGGCCAGATAGCACCAGTAAGCACTGGGCTTAACTGATCTCTCCAGTACACCCCAAACCCAGACACATGCGGAGATTCTGGATGGCATGTGCAGCAATCATTTCTTTACCTGTACAACTAATGTAAGACTTACACAGCAAAGATGTAGGATGGCAAGGTATACAAGTGCATACACTCGGTAATCCCAAAACTAAAAGAAAAATACATGGAAGCCTCAGATTAAAACTATAAAGTAATGCACAAGTATTTCTGGTAATACCTTATTTCTTCTAGAAGTATGACAAAGTTATGGTTTTATCTTAGCTTTCAACAGTAATCAGCATATAACTCAACATATAATTCTATACTCTGCATCGTTTAAGAACGGCCTGACGCCCAGACAAACATTTTGCACATGCAAACAAAATGCGAGAACACATAAAACGAGGATTGTATTTAAGCACTCTACATACTCTATGGACCTACATAAAGCACCTCAATATTGCCAAGTGCATCAGTCCCATGCAAACTTTTCCACCTATCCCTTTCCCTCCATCAAATACAAGAAGTTATCCTCCTTACTTAGAAATTCCAGTGTTTAGTTTTGCACCCATTCTTCATCTGTTTACTGATTCTGAATAAGCAAATTCCAAGAATACATCTGACTTAAATGACAAGGGAAAAAAAAAATCCCACATCAACCTTGTCCTGCACCCATCTCACTGGGCTTGTGCAAGGATGAAATCACCAGGAAGTGTCTTTAACTGTGCTCCATGGCACTATGTTATCTGTTACCAAAGTCCCAGGAGGCTAAAATCCTAATGTCATCTTAGCTTTTAAGGAGAAGAGCAGGTCTAAGGAGTGAAGAATTGTTTTTGTGACTTTCCCTGAAGGGCTAGTCCTGTCAGTGGTTATTAGGTGTATCTTAATTCCACATGGGTCTTTCTCTCCTGGCCATTATGAGAAGCTTCACATTTTCTGTTAGGTAGACAAAATCCTGGGCCATTTAAGAATTTTCCAGGTCAAAACTAAGCATTTGAAGTCCACTTGCTAGCCAGAAGTCATGAAAGGACTCCAGCACTGTAGAGTCCTATGCTCTGCACTTAAAAGAGCAACCAAAATGAACACAGTCCCATTTTTACAAAAATACCTCCAAGGTCTCAAAAGTGTGGAAAATGTTATTACCCCATGCTTGGGGCAGGGGGGGAGAGGAGGAGAAATAAAATTTTAAACATTTCCTGATTATATTTTACTACTCTTGAATTACGTTTCCAAAATGTTTTTTATTCCACCCCTTCAAAATTTATTGTATCTATCTAAGGTCTGCTACAAGTATGTTCTCAGGGTACCTTATTTAAAGGTAAGGTAGCAAAAAGAGATCAGAACACGCTGAAGGATGGGGAAAAAAGGCTGAACCTTTTCTTCATTTAAGCTGGAGTTTGTGAAATACAGCTTTATTTTTTAAACTGCAACAAGAAGAGATTTTTTTTTTTAATTAATGCTCAAACAGCATCAGTTATAGAAATTAAACTTCCAATAACATAAGTTACTACAGTGAAGAACTTATCTGTTCTTGCCATAATGACTTGTTGTCTATGTAGGCATCACCACCACTATCCAGGTTTGTTTCCACCCTAATTGTAAGCTTTCAAAGATTAAAAAAAATATTTTTCCAGATGTGAATACAGGAAATTAAATGTGAAAACAAAGAACAAAAACCCAAAATCACTATACAAAGTTTTAGCCCTTCACCCTCAAAAACATTCTAGTTTGGATCCAGGTGTCGTCCTCCAGCTCTTTCTGCGGAAGAGAGCGTAAATACGTCTAACAAATGACATCTTTTCTATCACGCCTTCTTACATTCAGCATGTTTATCTCTGCTTGGTATTTACAGAAGCAAAACTAAAACTCAATGTCATTAAACTTTTTTTTTTTAGTAACTGAGATCATTGTAGCCACTATACATACTTCAGCCTCACAAAGCCATTTCCCACCACCTCATTATACCGAAAATTAGCAACATAATCCGATGCCCATTCAGCAGCGTAAGGCTCACCCCTGGAACAGAGATGGTTGCATGAGGGATTTGGGGCACATTTTCCTCAAATCGGCCTTCAGATACCTCAGCATTAGAGGTGAGGCACAGCTGGCAGCTCATTGTACTCCCAACAGCAGAGTTCATTAAGAGACCTACATGGTACACCTTTGCTACCCTCTTCTGCTCCTTTCCCAAATCAAACCCCTCAGAAGAGCCATACTGAATTTATTCTCTCAACAAAGCCCTTGAGGTGGGGAAAAAAGAAAATTAACCTTCTAATTGGAAAAACATCTCACCATGACCACAATTGAGGTGTTGCGAGCATTTTAAGCACCTGAAGGCCCCAGAAGGCATGGTGAAGCAGGTCTGGGTGGGAAGCCCACCTGGCCATGGGAGCCAGGAAGCTGCACCAGGCACAGCCCCAGGTGCCCAGAGTTAGCGCTCGCTCGCTCGCCCGCCCTCCCCCCTCATCACGCACAAGTGACATTAGGGCCATTTGAATAATCAGATTGCAGCGTACATCGCCTTGTGAGATACCAGCTGCTCTTGGATTGTGGCGAGGTAGTGCCCAAAGCCTTGCGCCACAAGTTTCATGGGCACGGGCGCACGTACTCTATGGGCTACCACCGGCCTCCCGCACTGCAGCTTTGCTAGAAGAAAACCCATCTAAGCAGCAACTGTGACTAACGGTACCCTGCCTTCCCTCACAGAGCACAACCAGCAGTCAGAATTATTACAATGCCTTCTCCAACTTTTGCAGAAAGTGACCTAAACCTTTAAATATTACAATAGCCTTCCTCCACACCGAGGGGTCTGAAAGCAGAAATGCTGCATTCCTTTGGCATTCTCTTGAGATTTCAATAGTAAGTGAGAAAGCTACTCCGGCCTTATTAAACACTTTGCACCTCCCACAAAATAATGTTCCATCCTTCCAACAAGGAAACCTTGACCAGGCCCCTTCTTCCAACTGCAGTGTATCCCCTTGTCTGTTTTTAGATCTTTCCAAAGGGGAGGGGAAGGAAAAAGCCACACAGAAGGCTCTCTCCTTCCTTCCACATCAGGTAGAAAGGTAATTTTGCAAACTTGGGTGTGCCCACTTCAAATCTGAAGATCCAGCAAGGGCTGGAATGCAGTGACTACTGGGTGCAAGAATTTCACCCTGAATAACAAGGCAGGCACACTCCACTGTCTTCTAGATTCGGCTCAACTTTATGGCAACCCTAGCTGACACCACCTTTTGACCTTCCTTTATGTGACAAGGATATGGATTACCAAACCCTTACCCTTTCCTCCCATCCACCTCAGCCACTTCTGGAGAAAGATACCCACAAGCTACCTTTGCAAGTGATAACATACACACGCTGCTAAAAAATAAAAAATGTCAGGAGGTTGTAATGAGAGGAGCTAGGACTCGGCCCAGAACAGCCTCACAGCAGCAGAGGTCAATATTGAATAATTTCAGTGCACTACCAAACAACTTCTGCTCTTATGAAGTAATCATTCGACCAAACTATTAATTGGACACTCATGCTGAAAGACAGACTTGAGACATTCACTTTTTTTTTGTAATGGTGTCACTTCTCTGAGCGTACCTCACACACTGCAGGGCTCTCTGGAAAGCACTCCCCAGCAAACATACTGGGTGGGCCTGGTGAGCATCACACACACACCCCCCACCCCAGCTGCATCTACACCTTTCCCTTGTGTAAGAAGACACTAAGGCTTCAAAAAAGTTACTTGGATAGCACCCTTAATAACCAGTTGATGCTGGTTTGTACCAAACTACTCAACATTAAAAAACTGTGTTTTTACACATGCCTCACAACTCTAAAGATACACCCAGTAAGCAATGTTTATAGACACACGGAAAAAAAATCTCCAACTTTTTAGCCACACACCTTCCACACGCACCCCCACCCCCAAAAGGAAAATTATTAGATAACTATAAAATGAATGAGAGTCACTGTTACATATGAAAGCCACTGAATGAATTTTAAGTGGCTTTCTATATTTGATTTTGGGAGAGGGTGAGCGGAAACAAAGGGGAAGGAAGTGCTGTTATGAGAAATTCAATTTAATTTTCTGTTAAACAGCAGTATAAATCTGAACTGTATCTAATACATTCCAACATGATACTGCACGATGAAACAGTGTTTTAACAAATAAGGGCTTTGGGAGAAGCAATATGGATATGCTGATACAATTACATTTGTCATTTTTTCAAGAGGCCTATACGTAGGCAACACATGCCTAGAAAACTGCTTAAGTTCAGTGCAGAATTCTTTCCAACAAGTTACAGACAGATGAGTGTTTCTGTTAATTGCTAATTCACAGACAAATAGGAAGACGTGCTACCCAATGTGAAGAATGGACTTTTACACCATTTCAGCTGATAGCTGAAAGAACAGCAAAACACTTTTAAACACATTAAACAATTATTAAAAAAAAAAAAGTTGGAGGGTACCAGTGATTTTAAATTTACCTTTATGTGAGTGAAATTAATTTGTTTTGAACAGCATCAATAGAATATTACTTGAGCAAGCTTAAGATTAATAAGCATTATAATAAAGTTATTATGGAGATTAATAGGAAATTATCAATTCTTATATGGCCCATGGAACTTTCTTCTTAAATCTAAAAATATATTCTATCTACAACAGTAGTTTTAGATATAAAAGATCTGAAATACAGGGTACTGCAAGTCAAACCTTGCATATTAAATGAGAAAGAGCACATATAGCATATTAATTTCCAATGAAAAGCATCCAATAAATATAAGCATAAAGATTAACATGCTATGAACTGGTCCAGAGAAGGGTTCCCCCCTCCTTTAACTAAGGGGGGGGAAATCCTCCACTTTCTCAGCAAAGCTTTCCTCTAACACTAAATAGTAATTAAACTTCTAATTCTCACAATACCAAGATACAACACTCATCAAGACAGCTAATTCACCTTCTCAAATCAACTGTTTTTAAAATACTGTACTTTCAAAAATAATAGAAGCCCCGCCCCTCCCCCCCCCCCCGAAATCGTAGAAGCCCCTTTTAACAAAGTTACACAGACATACCTCCCAGATTGAATAATGGAGCACAGGAACAAGCACGTGGAAAGTTTGATCTATTTTTCTTTTACTCTCTAGTGCACACCAGGTTTTCTATAATCTAAGTCTTTGTGAAGGAAGCAGGCTGAATTGCTATAGACAGTATTAAAGTACTACCCTGCTTTATTGCAAATACTACTTCTATACAAGAGGCCCAACAAAATTAATGTCTTACAAAAATTAAACATTAATTTAGAAATTAAGGATGCATAAATCCAGACCTTATTGGGAAAAAGTCATTCTCCTGCTACTTCTATAGACCAGCTCAAAATAATGACAAAAAATCATCTGAAATAGACATGAGATTTCTACCACGTGCCTATGAAATTCTGCAGACTCCAACATGGCAGGATAAAAAAAAAAAAAGTACACCAGTATATTTACAAGATACTTTTTCTTGATGGAGTAAAGCTCATGTGCTTGCCCATTATACAACTGATAACACCCCGTTTCATTTCCTGCTAACACCCAGGTTTTAAGACTTCTCGTGGAACTTTAAATTTTAAGGTCTTTACAATCATTTGCCATCAGATCATAACTTGATTCTCCCACGAAAACATGTTTAAAAAAAAATAATTCAAAAAATTAAATACCACTACTGGTGCCCGGCCAAGACACTACATTAGAAATACATGAAGTGACTCTAGAAAACCTCTAGGACACTAGCTCAGAGTGCACGCCTGTGGGTTTTAAGAAAGCAGTCCATTTATCTACAGTGAAGAGAAACACAAGCCTAAGCATTTTTCAAATTGTATCTTACTTGGGTAGCTGAGGGCAAGATGGGTAAAACACACGGGAAAAAAAACATACAAAAAAAACCCCAAACATAACCAAATATAAATTACCTTTGTCTTTTAGGGACTGAATGTTCAACTTCTATGAGTTTCCCATGCAGCTCCACTTTACCTGCAAAGATAAACAGAAAGGAGAAAATATTTGAGCTCGGCTGTGCGTCCCCGTCTCCCGGAGTGGGTTCGTAGGGGTGTAAAGCAGGAAACGGGAGCGCAACACATTAGCCCATTCATCGGCAGCCCGAGCACCGGCGGAGCGCAGACCCCGCCGGCCAGGAAAGCGACACAGCCCGGGGCCCGGGGCCGAGCCGCTGCCGCTAGGGAGCCGAGGCTGCCCACGGCGGGCCCCCTTCCTCCGCCCCAGCCCCGAACTCAGAACGACCCGTGAAACGCCGTGTGCGGGAGCCGGGCTCTCCCCGGCCCCGGGTAAGGAAAGCGGATGCTCCGCGGCCCCCCGTGCCGCCGCCGGGCCTCCAACTTCGGGCGGTTTTCTGCGCGGAAGCGGGCGGGAACGGAGCCGAAACGAGACGCCGAGCACAGCCCGAGCCCATCTTTCCCGAGAGAGCCTCCTCTCCCAGCAGACCTCCGCAAAGCCGCTTCACGCGAAAAAAAAAAAATTTTCTTTTTTTTCTTTTTTTTTTTTTTTTTTTTTAAAGCACACAAAAACAGGATGTCGGGGCCAGGAGCCGGCGCGCTGCTGGAGGCGGTGAAGGGTGCGTGAGAGCAGCGAAGAGAAACCGAAATAAATAGCAGGGCAGCGCGGAGGTGGGGGGGCGAAGGGGGAGGACGGGCAGGGCTCCCCTCCCAGGTCTGGGGCAATTCGGCGAATTTATAGAGAACTTCAAACACGCAGGTATCCCAGCATTCACTCCAAAGAAGCTACCTGTTTCAATGCCCTTTCTAT